>CAMRHE010000023.1:6600000-6840000 GCA_947044405.1 Leptodactylus fallax | reverse complement strand
ATAGCCCATCAATATCAGATTGGTGGGGGTCCGACACTTGGTATCCACCCGGTCAACTAATATCCACACAGTATTTGGAGCTGGAAGCAGATGGCCTTATACACTGTGTAGTGGTTATGGTGTACTGTGGTAGCTCAACTCTCGTTAACTTGCCTTCAGCTCCATACATTGTGCCGAACAGCTGATCAGTGTGGGTGCCAGGTGTCGGACCCCCACCAATTTGATATTGATGGCCTATCCTAAAGATATCCTATCCTAAAGATAGGGCATCAATATTAAGTCTCAGAGAACCCCATTTCATTAAGTCTCCAGTGTCAGAAAGAATAGCATAACATTACACAGAAGTCTCAAAAACTCTCTATAATATCACATTGTCAGTATTTAGTGTATCCACCTGTTGCCTTTATTATAGCTTCTGCCCCTTTTGACTTACTTTTAGTTTTTCTTAAAGTGTATCTGAAACTAAGGCCACACATAGCGAAACACAGCTAAAAAATGCAAAAAAAATGCACATTTTTTTTATGCTTTTTGTCTTCCTATTAAATCTATAGGGATAAAGCTCACATTTCTGCAGCTAAAATTAACATCCTGTGTTTTTTAAAAACACTTGCATTTTCGAAAAAAAACACAGGTTTTTCACAGTTCTTTTCCACTGTGTATATATAAGAGTAAACATTCACTTTATTAGTACTGTAAAATGCAGTGTTCTTTTCCGCTGAGCTTCCACAATGTGGGGGCTTACCCAGAAACACATTCAGTGATGGTGAGTACATTGTTCTGAGAATACCAACAACCTCTGTGTTTGATAAGCATGTCTTTATTTTTATAGAGATTGCTTGGGATCAGCAGAGCTGTAGCTAGGCATTCCTTCACCAGAGTCAAAGGTTCATTTCAGTGCCCTAATTCTGTATCTAAATATATAAAAGTGGCTTGTTGGTGCCCCCCTGAGAACCAGCACCCTGAGCACATGCCCCAGTTGCCTCCCCTTAGATATATGTTTGGGATTAGTATCTTGCTGTAGAATCATCTTTTTTCTAAATTAAAATTATACATAGGATACCATGTAATGGTATCCTATCAGTATTAATAATGCCTTTGATAAAAAAAAAAAAAAAAAAAAACACAAATCACTAGTGTTTATACTGCTCTCCGTTACTCTCAAAATTCCTGAATTTAGACAAATAACAGACATCCTGTTTCAGTTTTCTAGTTTCCTGTTTTTTTTTATAGCTTCACATCAATCAGACACGCACATGCTACCACAGTTATTGAAGCATTACTAAATCTGACTTAGGCTAAAGCCCCACGTAGCGGGCCGCAGCAAAAAGCGCTGTGGGAAAAACCACTGCAACAATGCATCATGCAGCACTTTTCATAGAAAGTCCACAGAGGTTTCCTCTACAGATGGTCTGCTTCCATTGTACTTATGAGGAAACCGCCAGCATTCCCATAGATATAATTGACATGCTGCAATTTCCAAAACTGCATTTTCCCACAATGTGTAGATGAGATTCACTAGAATCCCATCCACTTTGCAGGGAGTCTAAAACGCTGTCTTTTTTTCCCGCGTCATTTACACCACATGGGGCCCCACCCTTAAAGGAAATGTCTCACCAAAATACTTACAGACTTGCTCCCATTCTGGGTCATACAGAGGGATCCTGAGCAGGGTATTTCATCTCCAATATTATAATGGGTTAATGGTTTAATGAGGTGTGTGAAATAATAAAAAATACATACAGTAGTTGCAATTTTAGTAATGGTAATGACATTGTTTAATACATGGCATAATGGAAAGAGAATGCCAGATCACACATTTTTGGAAAATGTAGTCCTAAAATGTAGACTTATTGGGGCGAATTTATTAAGACCACCATTTTTTAATCAAGTCCCCCACAGCTCTTAATAATTCTGGTGCATCTTGGGTAGTCTTGTGTACCAGATTTCGTGCTGGCATAGATTTCAACTATAACTCATACCAGTTTCAGTCATAAGTTATAGTAAATCTGATGGGTAAGGTGTCACCTCCCCAACCACCTTGATCCCTGTCCTTCTCTGACCAGCATTTTAAAAAGTGGCAAGTGTGTGTGTGTGTATAGAGTGGGGTTGAATGACAAAGTCGCACATCTTTAGCACAATTTGAAGATACACCACTTCTATGTGGTTATCCCCACTGTATTAATAATGCATATTTTTAATATAGCACACGTAACAATTTCTGCCATGCAAATTTTGTACTGACAAAATGAAAAAAAAAAATAGAAGCAATAATTGGTTTCTGGGGGCATCTCTGGTTAATTTATAAGTTTATTTGATTTATTGTGAGGTAAACTTTAAAAACCCATAAGGGCTCATTTGCACACACTGGGGAGAATTATATGTGTCTTTTTTTTTCCTCTTTTTACTAAAAAGGTGCAAGTGCATAATAAATCTTGAGCAAATTTACCTAAAAAAAATATTGAGATTCCACTATTATTTTAGTTTTTTTTAAGCTGCCCATGTACTGAAGTGCAATTCCCCTTTTTTGTACCTTTTTAAAAAAGGAGCACATCATAAATGCACTATATAATGTTACTCCAGATAAACCATTTCCCCATTTTCCTCAACTAAAAAATCAAAGCGGCAAGCTCTGTGTAAAAATTAGCAGGTGATAAATTTTGTGCACACAACATAAAAATAAAGAAATAGGCACAAGAGGCTTCATAAATGCGCCCCCTTTCCACACCCACACAGTTTTTTCAACTTTATTAATCACACATTAAAAAACACAATGGTTTTTATTACAAATGTTTTGGTGGCTTTTTATTTTTTTCTCTATAGAATTTTGAAAAAGTCATAAAAAATGCCATACTCAGATTATGGCACATTAAACAAAAACATGACTGGCTCCCAAATGCTACAAAAACAATGCGTCATGTGCACCTGGAACAAAAGAGGAGCCAGTCTGCAGAGGAGAAGTCAAAGTAATGGCCATTATCTACTGGATTAATCTAATACAGAGAGGCTGAATTAAATAAAACTGCCACACCTGTATTTGTGGAATACAGTTTAAGGCCGGGGCCCCACATGACATTTTATAGTACAGGGGTTCCAGTGTGTGACAGGTGGGTAAGTTGTGGGGTACATTGTTTACATATGTGTATTACTTTATAAGTGTCTGGGATTGTTTGGCTTTACTCTACACAGTCTTTTCTATTTGTTACTGGGCATTTTACCGTTTATATGCATTATGGACTGTGGAGATTAGCCATGCTTCAATCCCTCATTTATTTATACACACGTGGAAAAAATTGTTAGTACCCCTCGTTTAATGAAAGGAAAAAGCCCCAATGGTCACAGAAATAACTTGAATCTGACAAAAGTAATACTATATAAAAATTCTATGAAAATGAACAAATGAAAGTCAGACATTGCTTTTCAACCATGCTTCAATAGAATTTTTAAAAAAGAAAACTCATGAAACAGGCCTGGACAGAAATGATGGTTCCCTTAACTTAATATTTTGTTGCACAACCTTTTGAGGCAATCACTGCAATCAAATGATTCCTGTAACTGTCAATGAGACGTCTGCACCTCTCAACAGGTATTTTGGCCCACTCCTCATGAGCAAACTGCTCCAGTTGTCTCGGGTTTGAAGGGTGCCTTTTCCAGACGGCATGTTTCAGCTCCTTCCAAAGATGCTCAATAGGATTTAGGTCAGGGATCATCGAAGGCCACTTCAGAATAGTCCAATGTTTTCCTCTTAGCCATTCTTGGGTGTTTTTAGCTGTGTGTTTTGGGTCATTATCCTGTTGACCCATGACCTGCGACTGAGACCAAGCTTTCTGACACTGGGCAGCACATTTCTCTCTAAAATCCCTTGATAGTCTTGAGATTTCATTGTACCCTACACAGATTTAAGACACCCTGTGCCAGATGCAGCGATGCAGCCCCAGAACATAACAGAACCTCCTCCATGCTTCACATTGGGGACAGTGTTCTTTTCAAGATATGCTTAATTTTTCCATCTGTGAACATAGAGCTGATGTGCCTTGCCAAAAATTTTGATTTTTGTCTCATCTGTCCATAGGACATTCTTCCAGAAGCTTTGTGGCTTGTCAGCATGTAGTTTGGCAAATTACTTTTGTCAGATTCAAGTTATTTCTGTGAACATTGTGGGTTTTTCTTTCATTAAACGAGGGGTACTAACAATTTTGTCCACGTGTGTACATGTCTAGTAATCCTTTACCTTACACAATGTCTCCATTGCTTGGTCACCTGACCACACTATAATGTGGTAGTTGTCTGTTTCTTGTGCTATTCCCCCTCTTTTGTATTCATTTTGTTATTTATCATTTTTATGTAATTAATAAATATGAATTTTTTATATTACTTAGTGGACTTGATTTTTGTTATTAGTTTTATAGTCACAGAAAAGTGGATGGGATTATAGCATATGCCATCCCCACTGTGCAGAAAAATACGAGCAGGGGACACGCTGGAAATCGCAGCATGTCAATTGTATCTACGGAAATGCCAGCGGTTTCTCTATAGCTATAATGGAAACAGAAAGTGCACAAAGGAAACCTTTGCGGATTTTCTGTAAAAAGTGCTGCTGGAAAAACCGTGCAGTGTTGCAGCTGCGGTTTTTCCCGCAGTGCTTTTTTGCTGTGGGATGCCACGTAGGGCCTTATCTTAAAGGCGCTTTCCAGGCAAAAAAAATAATTTTTCAAAAATGTTCTGTTAGTGCTATTAATAGGTTAATAAGTGTACCCAAATACCTTTAGCAGTATTTTGAGCAATTTTGTGGGTTTCTCTGTGAGCTCCTGGCATCTTCTGCATTTGTTTACATGGGCATCTTCCTGTTCTGTGTTTTCCTACAACTACCATGATGCCTTGGGCTTCACTCACAGCTGACTCACACCACCTCCCTCTCTCACTCCCTCCCCCTCCCTTTCTCACTCACACCCCCTCCCTGTTTCCCTAGCTAGCCTGCCTACTACTAGCCCTTTCTAACTAACTCAACCACCCCACCCCATCATACTTACCTGTCCTCTGGTCTGGACCTTCTGCGCACAGGACATCACTTCTTCTGGGCCTGCGCAATAGAGTCAGACCGGAAGACAGGTAAGTATGATGGTTTGGGGAGTGGGGAGTTAGTATAGGTGACGTTCTGTTTTCTCCCTTCCGGAAACGGAAAGTCACTGGAAAATTGGAAAATCTGCCTGGGGCGGTCACATGTCCCCCCCCACCCCCAGCGATCTAGGTAAATATAGCTTTTTGGTACACTAAGTAATTTAGAAGGTGGGAGGGTGTTTAGCTTAGATTAGACATATTCCCTTTAAGCAAATTTAGGACTGGTGACAAGTATTGTATGCTACCTCTATCTGCTACCACAGATCATTCTAGTTTTAAACATAGTCTTGCATGCAAAGATGTTGCTGTTATGGAACTGCACCAAAGTGACTGGGGCCCTGCAGCCCCTTTGTCTGCTGATTGTGGGGATTCCAGAGGTGGAATCGCTAGCAATTACATATTGTAGGCCTTTGAAGTTTCACAAAACCTCTAGAACATCAAAGCAAAAAAAAAAAAAAAAAAAAATCTGGCAGATTTGTTCATAGACTTTTTTATGGATGCAAACCAAGACCCTTTTGAAGATGACTGAAGTGGGCTCCTACCCTTAAGTAGATCTTATCCCCAAAACTTAAATCTCCAAACTGTTCTTGAGTCTGCACTCCATATATCAACTATGATTATACCTAAGTTAACTCCATTTCTTTCAGATATGCCTGACTTTACAATTCTGTTAAAAAAAAGCCTAATAAATATTCATTAGATGTATACTATTGCCTGTCTGACAGTCATTCCCTATTGACTGCAAGGCCTTCTAAAACATGAGACTGGTTTAATAAATACAGCTAATATAGCTGTTGCTGAAAACACTTATTGAATTAGACTATGTTAACTACATGCTATGTTTTAAAAGTATATTTTTTCTGTTGCTTAGAAAAATAATTTTGACTGCTGTTTTTAGTGTTTATGAGTAATGCCCCTCAGAGTGCTTACATAGCTTTGCTTATGGTGGTCACATATGTCTTTGGTACCTTCCATGGGAATGAACTGCAAATACCATGCTATCCTCTGGGATGACTCTTCAGCTGGCGACCTTGATTAGTGCTGAGACTTTAGCACTCACATACATCTGTAACCGCTTGTAAACAATATTCCAGCATCCCTGTGTGCATTATATCCAGGGAGACTTACATCAGCTGGTGTTTTAAATAAAGTTGAATTATAAAAAAAAATGTAGCAAAATTGATTTTGTGTTTGTTTTGTTACTGTATGAAATACATAAGATACAAACGCTGCAGAATTTACATAGCTAATCAGGAAGTACTGTAAAAGTTCATTAAATCTGATCTAGGGAATTCATTTGAACTCAAGTAAGCAAATTAAGTGCTGAGTTAATTATGTTGTTAATTACTTAATTAACCATTATCTTTTTAACTGATGCCATTAATAAATTGACATACATTTCTATTTGAATACATTTATGTGTTGAGCGTCTTTTTGTTTTCTCAATGTCTCTCGGGCTTATTTTTGTCCCCAAAGTTTTCCGTATAATGTTATGGTGAAGGAGTCTTTCCCAGCTGACTGTTAACACATAATTAATCATATTACATTCCTAATGAACACATTGTACATGGATTAGATTTTAAAGCAGTGACTTTAATTAAAAAAAAAAAGTCTTACACATCATTCATTAAATTTGTTTTTGCTTAGTATATGGTGTATTAATGCTATATTCCCTTTGGCAATCTACATTATTGCATTAACACATAAATCTGCGCAAATATATAATTTTGTTGTACTGTATTAGATATGTGTCAGTGAATGCTTTGAAAATGCAAAATGGTGAAATTTTTGATTATTAACTAGAAATGCTAATACATTACATACAATAATACAATAAAACACCTCGGATTAAAGCTTCATATACATAGTCAGGAATTATATGATACAGCATTGAATATCAAACGCTCCGCGTTGTACCACTGTGTGCATCCAATTTTATGTGGAGAAATACAGAGGATTTTTTTGTAAACGTGAAAATCTGTGAGATAAAAAAATATGAGGCATGCTTCATCACATGCCATTTTATGCCTTGCCTCTATAGGAGAATGTGGTGGTCTGCAGAGTGAAGTCAGTGCTATGCCTTACAATATGGCTATATCATTTGCATGAGGTCTCGGCACATAAAACCGCTACCTTTATTCTATATTGTCCATAAACATTAATTGTAATATGTGGAATTCTGCTGAGATCTGATTTGGTTTCTGTAGATTATTATTATGTCGATTATTCTATTGCACTGTTTACATCTGTATTAAAGCCTTAGTGGCTGCAACAGGGCTGTCCTAGGCACCCCTGGCCAGGAACATATTAGTCAATGTTGAGACACTGTGTGCGGTTTTGCAAACAACATCCGCTAGACCATGTGGAGACTGTCCTGAGAAACTTCGGGCCAGTAACCACTACCAGCATCATGCTACAATGAACAATAATGAAGAGAAACCTGCACACATACGTGACCAGCAAGGTTTATCTTATGACCATATGTTTATCTTATTGTATAGTGGAGAAGTAAGGTGTACATACACTTTGGGGTTACAAGTGTATGTACTCATAACGGGGTGTGCAGGCCTCTTATACACATTAGTCACACATTTGCAGGTACTGTAACATATATTCCATTTGCATGAGAGGTGCTATAAGCAGTGGGAATATGTCATATCTATGGTAACATGGATAAAAGCAGAGCCATAATTACATCCATCGAAAATGTTTCTTTGGTGCATTCACATATACCAGTTGCTTGAGTATTAGTTGCATTAGTTGTCATCAGGCTTTTTCACAATTTTCTATTTTAAAACTATTAAGTTTTCATGAGTTGTCATTAGTTTTTAACACAATGATCCATGAAAAGGTAGTACTGACCCCTCCAAATCTTGTTACTCCTTTCACCCAGTCTTATTATCATCTAAAACCAGGCTGACACTGGACCTAGTAAAAACAGTGTAGCTCACTGAACTATGCTGTTTATTTAGCTCCCATAGAGGTCAATGACAGTTATATACACAGTGTAGCTCACTGTCAAATGTGATCTTTGTAACTCCCATTCACTTCTATGGGAGTTACAGAAATATTGTAGCTCAGTGAACTGAAACTTTTACCAAGATCCCATGAAGAAGGAAAAGGGACAGCTTTAGCTAACTTTGTTTTCTTTTTGCTTTGCAGGTTCCAAAGTTTGTTTGAATTACTTCAGATCCATTGGACTCTGTCCAGTGTCGGACTGGGATGTCTAGGGCCCACCAGTGGAATTGTTTCTAGGGGCCCACCATCAGGACCCCTGCAGATCAGCGGTACCAAGACAGGGCGGCTAAAGGTAATAACATGCCGGGAGCCATGCTGCTCACCCACTATACCATGTGCACCACTGCACTACCTAAACCTACTGCTACACCTTGTATGGAAAGTGAACAGCATGGCTCCAAGAATTGCTACCTTTACCTGTAGCCACACTGTCCTGGAAAAGCTGATCTGCAGAGGTCCTGGCTATTGTATCATCGCAGATGTAATATTGATGGCCTATCCTAAGGACAGGCCATCAATATTAGAAAGATGGATAAATCCTTTAAAGAAGTTGTCCAGGAATTGGAGCAACCCATGTAGCTGACGGGAGGTGTAAAGTAAAAAATAAGTAGATTAAAAAGCATACTACTTTGTCCCTGGCACTCCATTGTCTACTGCCAGTGTCCATTCAGTCTCGTGCCAGCGACTCCTTGCTGGGAGTCCTGCACCTCATGTGATCGCTAAGACCAATTAGGTACAGGATTTCCAGAAATGAGGCACCGCCATGAGACCGAACAGACACAGGCAGGGGACAACGGGGTGCTGGGGACAGGTGAGTATGCTTTTTTTTAAAAATTTTCTTATTTTTACACCTCCCTGGCGACCGACACAGTGGTCGCTCCAGTTTATGGACAACCTCTTTTAAGGGGTTGTCTTGGCCAAATTTTTCTATGGTCACGTCACTGGTCCTCCCACATAGTGGCCTCTTCACTGGTTCCCCCATACTGTAGGGGAACAGTGATTGGGTCATTATATTGTGTGGGAGCAGTGATAGAGGCTAACATCCTGTGGGGGGAGGGACATTAAACTGTGTGATGCATATTAAAGGGGTTGTCCAGGGTTAATCTTTTTTATGGCCTATGCTCAGGATAGGCCATAAATACCTGATCGGCCCCATCAGCTGTTCGGAGCCACTTCCGGAGCCCGTTCTGTACACAACACAGGGTCGGAAGCAGAAAGCTCCATCCGCTGTATAGCAGCCCGGCGCCTTCACTGCAGCTCAGCTCCTACTGACTTCAATAAGTGCTGGGATACAGTGAAGGTGCCCAGCTAATACACAGTGGACAGAGCTTTCTGCTTCTGGCCCTGTATTGTGTACAGTACAGGCATCAGAAGTGGCTCCATACAGCTGATCGGTCCGGGGTCAGCCCCGTACAGATCAGGTATCTATGGCCTATCCTGAGGATAAACCATAACAAATAATGCCTGGACAATCCCTTTAATATACCTCCCAGGGCCCCCCTAATGTGCCACACTTTAAAGAGGTTGTCCAGTATAATTTTTTTCTTTTTTATAATTAGTCCGGGGGAGGTGAATCCCCCCTACCCCCCCAAAAAAAAACATACTAAACATACTCACCTGTACCCAGTGTCCTCCCAGCACGGTCCAGTCCTGCAGCTCCGCTGTTTTCTTTTGCCAGAAGTCCTCACTGGCTGTGACGTGCCAGGTCCCTTCCCTTAGGCAGCTGATTGGCCTCAGGGGTCACGTGACGTCACAGGTAGTCATGTGCAGGGGGAACTTCAGCTGGAAGAAAAAAACAGAACTGCAGGACCGAACCTCTCTGGGAGACACTGGGGACAGGAGAGAAAGTTTGTTTTTGTTTTTTTTGGGTTTTGCTTTTTTTCACCTGCCCCGGCGTAATTAAAAAAAAAAAAAAAGAAGGAACCACTGTATGGAGTATAAGCTCCACAGTGGCCCCCACCCAGTATTATATACTCCCCACAGTGGCCCCCACCCAGTATTATATACTCCCCACAATGGCCCCCACCCAGTATTATATACTCCCCACAGTGGCCCCCACACAGTATTATATACTCCCCACAGTGGCTCCCACCCAGTATTATATACTCCCCACAGTGGCCCCCACACAGTATTATATACTCCCCACAGTGGCCCCCACACAGTATTATATACTCCCCACAGTGGCCCCCACACAGTATTATATGCGCCCAATAGCCCCCCTCCGCTTCAGTGCTATTATTATACTTTGGGGTCTCCTCAGACCCCAGAGTATAATAATCGGAGGCCCATGGCAGTGATTAAAAATAACAAACTCTCATACTCACCTTGATTTACCTTTCCTTGGCATCCTCGTTCCATCCTGCCGTCTTCAGCGTCTTCGGGACCTTTTCCGACGTCGCTGCTGAGGCCTGTGATTGGGGCGCACTGACGTCATTACGCGGCCGCGCCCCAAGTGACCGCTGGGGCCTAATCATAGGCCTCAGTCACATGACGGAGGAACGCCGGAGAAGACACTGTGCCCAGGAGAGGTGAGAATATGTATTTATTATTTTCAGTCACCTCCCCTGGGTGCCCTGCCCTGCCATCTATTGGAAAGGGGCCTGGCAATATGCCCTGGCCCCTTTCCAATAACAGTATGTATAGCGGTCGGGGAACCAGGCTTTCCCCGACCACTATCATAGTGGTCTGGGGCCCCGGCCATCTCCAGCTGGCCACGGGCCCCATACCCCGCCAAGCCCGGTCGTTACGCCACTGGTCAGGGGCCCGATCGGGATGGTCAGGATCCCGATTGGGCCCCCATGACATGAGGACTAATAGTCGGGGCTCAGGGCCCACCGTTGGATTCACTGGTTCCCCGGTGGGCCAGTCTGACCCTGACTCTGTCCATTTGATATACAGCATCTACGACTAAGGTGAGTCATAGTGTTACCCAGCTCTTAAGGTTGCTGGGAAGAACTGGGTATTAGCCAGTGCTCAACCATCTGATGTGACAGTCAGAGTGACACTGGGACAGCTGCAGGCTAGTATTATCTGGCTAGGAAGAACCAAAAACTGTGGCCCTTCTAATACTAGGCTCTGGTTGCTTGTTGCATCTGGCGACATTGTGCCCGCCTCCCCCCCATTTACATAACTAGCTGGATACAACAAGCAGACCCAGCCTAACATTATCAGGGAAGTCCACAGTTTTTGGTCTTTTTCAGCCTGATAATACAGCCTGTAGATGTCCCAGTGCCTGACCATCACTACAGAGGGTTGGGTACCAGCCACTGTCTGGCTCTTTCCAGCACCCCTAGTTGCGGTGGGAACTGGGGTAATAATGAGGAATTAATGGTAGGCTTCATATTGGCTAACAGCTAAAGCGGTAATAAAGTATTACATAACCACAGAAACACATTAATAATTAAGGAACATCTCTGGTACACAGCTAGTGTGGGAGTCCCTGCTATAGGAAAGATTATTCACTGTCATTCACTGTATAATCAGTCCCATCTGTGTCAGCTGTTGTTGAACAAAACCACTTCAAAAGGTAGTGACCTGGTTTCTCTGCAGCAAAGTCCTGATACCCATGAGGCAGGGTATATACAGGGAGTACTTAAACAACAGTATTAGGAGTCCCACTGTCTTACATCCAAATATAATATGGATTTGCAGGTATCATGATGGAAGGGGGCACACAGTTGCCTGTCTCTACCTCTGGCTCTCACTGTGGCTCACTTGAGAATCTAATACAAACAGTAGGAGGATTTATTTTGTTTACTGTTGGGGTAATTGCTAGGCAACTATCTCATAGCTGTATCGATCAGTAAGTGCCATGGTCGCTAATGGGAATCTCTGACTAATATAAAGTGAGGGAGTCTGTCAGGTCCAAAATACCTTTCAAACCAATAATAGTGCTGTATAGGGGCTTTTATAAGTGCAGAAACATATCTGTATGGGCACAAAGCAATGACGTAATGCAGACATAATAACCTTTTTATGGATATGCAGAGTGCATTTGGGGTGGGCCCAGTTTGTTAGATTTGCCTACAGGCATCTCTGATGCAGGCAGAGGATGAAGATATCCTTCACTGCTGAAGAGGTGACATTAGACAGCAATTTTATAAAACATTTAGAGCATTTATGGCTCTGTGCTCAAATCTGGTAAATCAGGCCACTTCCTCAATACATTTTATACTGATTTGCATATGCATACAAAGATGATCATATCTACATTGCTTTGATAGTTTGTGGCCACAAAGGTATGTTTCTGGTCCTACGCAGCATTATCATTGGTTTGGGAAGTATTTTAGACTTGATAGGCTCTCTTTAAATTTTACAAACACCTGACTTTCATGCAGTTAGCTGCTATTGCGAATGCTATGTGTGTTTATTCCAGTAATTCACTGTATACTTTTAGTTACTTTTTCTGATATATGTAATCTTAGACTTTTCTTCTAGTTGTTGCTCTAGGTCCTTGTATACTTTTTGTTTTTAGTTCCCTATAGGAATCTGTGTCTTGTTTCATTGAGGGTCTGGTTTTCTTGTCCATTTAAGGATCTGTTCATCATATCTTTCTAATCATTCATTTGTTCCATTGTCTCGCTAGCATCCGCATCATCCATTTATATCATCAACTGACTACCATCGCTATCTTATTATATTTATCTACTATATTGTGAGTATCTATTTCCTTGCATTCCTGTTATAGTCCCTTTCAGTGTTGTGATACATACTTTATATTCTTGTTTATCTGACTGTTTGGTTTTATTGTAAGCTGAGGATAACTACCATGAGAAAATGTTAATACCTGGGAAAGAGGATGCTATGAAGTTCTGCTGCTCTTTCCCCCAACTGGTGTTTTAACAGAAGTCATAGAAATGGCTTTGTAATTATTCCTGAGGGGGAATCACAAATGTTTTACCTTATTTTACTTTTTTTTTTTAATAATATATCACCTCCAAAATTGGAGCTGGAAAAAGTATGAACACTGTGCCTATATTTTTATTGAACAATGGTGCCATACAGTGCCTGCATCTAGCACCATGCAGTGGTTTTGTAACAGTGCCATACATTTAAAACCTTGCTGTGCTCATACAGTACTGACTTAAAGTGTCCAACTCCATGTCTAAAACAATAATATTGTTTTAAAATGATATGAGTCCTGTATGGCAATTGCATGTATGCACCATAGTAACCACTGTATGTGTACACTATGTGTGGATTATATGGGATACCTAATATTTGAGTACAGAGTGATAGTACTATTTGAGCCCTGTATGGTGTTAATAAATAGGGACAATGTAGTAGTATTTCAGTTCAGTATATTGGTATTTTTTGACCACTGTGTGGCTGAAATATTCTGCCATGAATGGCATTTCTTAAGTATTTGTTGTTATTATTTGAAGATTGGATAACTGTATCATGTGAGTGTTGTGTGACATTTTTATGTAGATGTTAAAGGGGCTATATGAGGAGGAAAAGCTTCTAACAGTGTATATAATGCATCAGGATGGTCAACTTATTAATAATAATGGTGGTCCTCTATTGCACTGATTCCAAACTTTTCATAGCACTGCCGGGGCACTGGAAGATTTCTATTTCAGCCTTCTCTCATGAAGCTCCAACTCTTCATCATGTGACTCTGCTCTATTTCTGTTACTTGCACTCAGAGTAAAGCAGGGTCGGTCGCAAGACGAAGAGTCATGAGCCCTGATAAAGACCAATTAGCAATTTACTCATAAATTTCTAGTAGGAATAACAATGGAAGGGCACAACATAAAGTTATTAGCAAAGATACTCTATTATTATTATATACAGTACATAAAAACATAATTTCAAAATAAATGACAAATGAAATCAATTAAAAAAATGATATACTGTATATACAAAAACACACACACACACACACACACATATATATATATATATATATATATATATATATATATATATAAAATGTGAGGGTGTGAACGTAGAGGGTGCTGGAAAACAACCCAAAAACAGGGTTGAAATGGACCTTGACTACACCCATACCTGGGGCTTCACTCCAGAGAGAGTGCTACTGGTGACCTGCATATAGCAGGTGGACTGTGGACCAGTTGGAGACAGATGGGAGGTCTGTTCCAAGAGGACTGGATTCCAGAAGGGACTTGGTTAAGCTCAGTGTGAGCAAGACTGCTGAGAAGAAACCTCAGTAGAGCATCTTGTCCTCAAAAGTTAGGGTTCAAGAAGTGAGGTATTGCCCTGTATGTGGGCTAGGCTGTTTTGTTACTTTTGTTCCTGTTACCATTTACAAGCTAAATAAAGCCATTTCTTTTGGTTGCTGTTACCTGATATGCTGTTTATTTGGCACCCAGTGCCACAAACACCTCTGTTACATCCAGGAAGCTGCTACCTTTGATGCTAAACTAACGCCAATTGTCACAATATATATACACAAGTGGACAAAATTGTTGGTACCCCTCGATTAATGAAAGAAAAACCCACAATGGTCACAGAAATAACTTGAATCTGACAAAAGTAATAACATATAAAAATTCTATGATAATGAACAAATGAAAGTTAGACATTGCTTTTCAACCATGCTTCAACAGAATTAAAAAAAAAAAGAAAACTCATGAAACAGGCCTGAACAGAAATGATGGTACCCTTAACTTAATATTTTGTTGCACAACCTTTTGAGGCAATCACTGCAATCAAACGATTCCTGTAACTGTCAATGAGACTTCTGCACCTCTCAACAGGTATTTTGACCCACTCCTCATGAGCAAACTGCTCCAGTTGTCTCGGGTTTGAAGGGTGCCATTTCCAGACGGCATGTTTCAGCGCCATCCAAAGATGCTCAATAGGATTTAGGTCAGGGCTCATAGAAGGCCACTTCAGAATAGTCCAATGTTTTCCTCTTAGCCATTCTTGGGTGTTTTTAGCTGAAGATATATATGAAGAAGATATACTTAATTTTTCCATCTGTGAACATAGAGCTGATGTGCCTATTTCGATTTTTGTCTCATCTGGCCATAGGACATTCTCCCAGAAGATTTGTGGCTTGTCAACATGTAGTTTGGCAAATTCCAGTTTTGTCAGATTCAAGTTATTTCTGTGACCATTGTGGGTTTTTCTTTCATTAAATGAGGGGTACCAACAATTTTATCCACGTGTGTATTGTAAGTATGTGAGCCAGAGGGCGCAGACCAGAAAAGGCTCTCAGCCACGCCTTTTGGTGGTGGCACGTAACTCCAGGAGGACTGGAGTGTCCTGCAGGAGGCAGGAAGGAGTGGGCCAGCTAGGACAGACAGAGAGGCTCTGTCCCAGAGGGCTGGCGTCCACAGGAGTGGACCAGCTAGGACAGAGAGAGAGGCTCTGTCCCAGAGGGCTGGCGTCCACAGGAGTGGACCAGCTAGGACAGAGAGATAGGCTCTGTCCCAGAGGGCTGGCATCCACAGAGGACTGTTGCGGGAGCTGAGTAACAGTCAGGACAGTTAGGGGCTCAAGGAGTGAGTTAGGCCCTAACTGTGGCATAGGTTTTTTTTGTTGTTTTCCTGTGTTGCAGTTAAGCTGAATAAAGGCACTTTTATTTTACACTTGGACCGTCTAAAAGCTATCTTTCCGGCGCCCAGTACCATGAACCACCGCTGTCCGGACCAGGAAAAGCCGCCATTTTGAGTTTAATTCCCCAAATTACCACATATGGTGCTACGAACACGGGCATAAAGAGATCCACGCAAGTCCTGGAAGACAAGTGTTTGGTGACTGCAGTACTGCAAAGTGTGCATTGTGGCCTACAGTTGGAAGAAATCTGTGATTTCAACTGAAGAAGCCCAGAAAGGGGTGAGTGAATTGCAACATAGCAAAAGTGTGTGCAAAAAAACTGGTGAAAGTAAAACTCTGGATGAGGAATCCAGGGAATGGACTTTGTGTATACTGTGGCACAGAAGTCTGTGAAGTGTTTGCTGATGGCAAGAAAGTATGCAATGTGTATAGAAGATGGATATTGCAAACAGTCTATGTGAAAGGCTATGGTGCCATGTTGGTGTTTTTCTGTGGAAGACAGAAGAAAATGCTGGTTGTTGTAGTGCCACATAAGTTAACTGTTTGAATACATGTGACTGCTGAAGATAGCAAAAAGTTGCTGCCGGTTGAACCCAAGGTTGCTGTGGAATATTGTGTAATCTTGTTAGTAAATCATGGGCAAGAAAAAGAGAATTTCAGCTTGTAAAAAAGCAGAGAAGTGATGTACAGGTTTATTAGTGCAGCAGTCTGAATGCAGAGAGACACAAAACCCGGAACAGATCATGTGGAATGCAAGTAAAGATAAAGGGTTGCATGAGAGTGA
Source organism: Leptodactylus fallax (assembly GCA_947044405.1). Lineage (NCBI taxonomy): Eukaryota > Metazoa > Chordata > Amphibia > Anura > Leptodactylidae > Leptodactylus > Leptodactylus fallax. The sequence goes on along the minus strand of CAMRHE010000023.1, from coordinate 6,823,556 downwards.
CGCAGTTTTTCTAAAGCACCTCTGTTCTATGATTGAATATGTCCCTACTAACGGTATGTCTCATATTGGAGTGCATGAGAGCGCCAAAGATGAAAATATTATGGTGCAGCAGCTTCAAGATGAGATTAAAACCCTCAGGTTCCTTTATGAAGGTGAAATATCTGATTGGAAATGGCAACTTGAGGTATCAGAAAAAGAGAACCTTAAGTTAAAGAAAGAGCTTGAAACTGTAAAGAGTTCATATCCTAGTCATTGTGAAAATGTGGTACTGGGTTTGCCTGGAATGGACTGTGCCACTAAGAAGGAGTTTGCAGAAATGAAATGTGCTCTATCTAATAAAGTTAAACAGAGTGTGGAGCAAAAGCAAGTGCTTGAGAAGCAATTGCAGGATTTAAAGGAGCAGCATGTTCAAGACTCTATTGCCAAAGAGAGTGTCATTGAAAAATTAAGAGATGACCTTGAAACTGCTAAACAAAGAGAAAGTGAACTCAAAGCTAGAATATGTAGCCTGGAAAGGGCGCTGTCAGGATCTTGTGAAGATAATGAGAAGTTGTCTGTTTTGGTGCAAAATAAAGACAAAGAATTGAATAATGTCACAGGGCTTCTTTCTCAAGCAGACAGCAAGTTTATCAAACTTTCAAAGATTTTTCTACACTAGAATCGCAGCTTCAGGACACTCAGGAACTTTTGCAAGAAGAAACCCGTCAGAAGCTTAACCTTAGTACAAAACTAAAACAAATGGAAGATGAGGAAAATGGTTTCCTTAAGCAACTAGAGGAAGAGGAGATAGCAAAAAGAGATTTGACAAAGCAGATTTCAACACTACAGGCTTAGGCGACTGATATGAAGAAAAAAATGGAGGATAGTATTGGGTCCTTGGACTCTCTTGAAGAACTAAAGGAAAAGTTGCAAAAGGAGCTAGAAGCTACAAATCATTGGTTTGAGGAGAAGGTTGCTGCTTATGACAAACTTGAGAAGATGAAAATTAGACTGCAGCAGGAACTAGAAGATGTAGGTGTAGATCGTGATCATCAACGTCGGATGGTGTCAAATTTGGAAAGGAAGCAGGAAAAGTTTGATCGGCTGCTTGGTGAAGAGAAGACTCTTTCTGCTAGATATGCAGAGGAACGTGACAGGGCTAAAGCAAAGGCCCTTGAATTGAAGGCCAAGAGAGAATTGGACCTCCAGATAGAAGACATGAAGATTCAGTTTGAGGGAAACCTGTCTAATTTGTCTGCTGAGATTGTAGATCTAAAAATGCTTGTTGCTAAACTAAAGGTGCAAGTGAACCAGCAGGAGGAAATTGCACGCATCAAGAAACAGCTGGAGTTTCAGATGGATCACGTGAAGCGCGAGTCAGAAATAAAGTTGGAAGAGCGCACTGTTCAGATAGCACAGTTAAAAACCGAAGTGGAATCTAAAAGAGAAGAATTGGGTCGATTGCAGCAGTCTCTATCCAATACTGAACAGTCAGCATCTGCCCTATCTTCAAAGCTGTCAGCACTAGAAGCTGAGAAGGATTCGCTGCAGAGCCTGTTAACCTCTAAAGAATCAGAGCTGCAAGGTGCACTAGTAAAGACTGAGATGGAAGCGGCACAGAAAAATGTCGCAGTGAAGAAAGTTCTGGAGCTGGAATCAGAGATTTGTGCGCTACAGAAGGCGTTAGAATTGGAAAAAGCTGCCAGCATAGAGGCAGAGAAAGGAGAATCATTAAGTCAGACAGACATGAGTGACCTGTCCAATGATGTGACAGTTGTTAAAGACATGCCAGAAAATGTAGGTCAGCGTGAGCTATTTTGTGAGGGTGTACGGTATGGCCCTCGTGCAGAAGGAGAAGATATTGCAGTACAGAGATTGAGTATCTCAAACAAAGAGGAGAGCAAGCAGCCTATGTCTCCTAAACTTCTAAGCCTTGATGGTGATGGCAAAGTTTGCTTTGAGATGAAGCTTACGGAAAAAGTTCCCGTGATACAGTTATACTCTAAAGACATTGATGTGCATGAAGTACGTGTTAGTTGGTCTCTGAGCTCCTGTGAATTCATGATAGGTGAAGATGAAGATTTTTACGGCTATTCACTAAAGGGATCAAAGTCATGCAATGGGATGGCTGAATACTATGAAAATGATGTGATCACCTGTATGGCGAATTGTGAAGGTGATGAAGAAAAACTTGCACAGAATGGCCAGGATCTTGGCGTAGCAGTTAAAGTGATGAGAAAAGTGATGAGAAACCGGAAGTGTCAAGTAGCCGGAATCTGGAAAGTGATGAGAAGACGGAAAACTCGATGGAGCGGAATTTGGAAGAAAAGACTGCCAGATTGGGACTTCTGGAGAGACAATGGACAGGCATACATGGTTGAAGAGGGACTTCATCATAGGATGTCTCGTCCCATTGTAGCTCACCCCATGGGTAGTGAGCTGAGGGGGAGGGTATGTAAGTATGTGAGCCAGAGGGCGCTGTTGAGCGACCCAGGCCAGACCAGAAAAGGCTCTCAGCCACGCCTTTGGGTGGTGGCACGTAACTCCAGGAGGGCTGGAGTGTCCTGCAGGAAGCAGGAAGGAGTGGACCAGCTAGGACAGACAGAGAGGCTCAGTCCCAGAGGGCTGGCTCAGTCCCAGAGGGCTGGCATCCACAGGAGTGGACCAGCTAGGACAGAGAGAGAGGCTCTGTCCCAGAGGGCTGGCGTCCACAGGAGTGGACCAGCTAGGACAGAGAGATAGGCTCTGTCCCAGAGGGCTGGCGTCCACAGAGGACTGTTGCAGGAGCTGAGTAACAGTCAGGACAGTTAGGGGCTCAAGGAGTGAGTTAGGCCCTAACTGTGGCATAGGTTTTTTTTGTTGTTTTGTTATGTTGCAGTTAAGCTGAATAAAGGCACTTTTATTTTACACTTGGACCGTCTAAAAGCTATCTTTCCGGCGCCCAGTACCATGAACCACCGATGTCCGGACCAGGAAAAGCCGCCATTTTGAGTTTAATTCCCCAAATTACCACAGTATATATATACAGTGTATATATATATATATATATATATAATGCAAGTACAATGGTATCCAAATTAGATTGGAGATAGTAAGGGTATGTTTAGGCATAGCAAGCAAAAAAGCCATCACAAGGGGGCTTTTTAAATAGGACCTTTCACCATATCCACCAACTCCAACTCTTTGCATACGAATAGGTGCCACTCCACTGGTTCCAATGCAGCTTGAGTCATGCTCCCACGACTCTAGAGCAATCAGTGCTCTCAGTTTCATCACTAAATATACTAATTGGACTCTCTACCGTCAGGAGGGAGGTCCTGAGCTGGAGCAGGCATTAGAGAGACCACCTGCCTGCCAGTAGAGATCCTAATTAGCATATTGGTTGGTGAACAGAAATGATTGCTCAGAAACAATGGGGGCTAGAGAAAAAGTTCGAACTGCGTGAGAATCAGTGAAGTGCACTTATTGAAGGATACAAAGAGTTGGAGTTGGTGGGTTAATAAGAGTCCCTCTTTAAGGACAGTGTAATGGTTTTTAGATGCGGATATTGGTGCACTATTTTGCCTACATTAGTAGAAGTGTAGCATTTTACATTGTAAAACATATATAGCCTTGCAGTGTGATTTGTGGGAACATTGCTACAGTAAAACAAATTGCACAAATGCACCTTTATAATCCCTGGTTTACATATTGTAGATAATAAAAACTACTTTTTGGTTTCAGGAGGGCACCAATAAAGGGCACCATAAAATCTTAGACCAATCCAGGGGAGGCATTTAAAGTATGTCCAGATAGGAAATACATGCCATAGATCTTCCGCAGTGGGAAATCTGCAGAGTATCGTATGACTAATACTCACATGGTATGTTTTTTTGTGGCATTAATGTGCATTGCAAATTCAGATCCCCAAACTAGACATTAAACTGATTCAGACCCTTCATGATATCAGACTTCAGACCTGTGTAAATTCAGACACCACACTAAATTTAGACAGCAAACTGTAGCTGGGTTACGTGCTGGGTGTAGCTGTTGGAGGTGCAGCAGTAGCAGTCGCTACAGACCCTGGACCTTGAAGGGGCCCTCAAAGGTACCTTTGTCACATAAAATATACCATTGTTTTAAAGGGACAAGGTAGGAAGGAGCATCAATACAGATTTTGCATTGGGACCCAGGATCTTCAAGTTACTGGGCGGAGCTTAATATTGTTAACTTCTATTCAGAATTTTTGGAGCACTGACTGTGATTACGTTATCAGCAGATGGTTATGGAACATAACCCATCCCAATTACATTCTAGGATGGGTTTCTCACACAGAATGACACTGGTTACCATTATATTTGCCACAATCATACCTCTCGGTAAAACAAGCTTCTGTATCTAACTGACAGTATTAAAGGCATGTTTCACTGCAAGTACCCTACTAAGAACTAAAGGTCTACTGTATTTGCATGGCTTAATTGAACTGTTAACCTGATGTCTTTTCAACACCATTCTAAGGAGCGGATAGCATAACCAATAAACTTCCAAATTAGCCCTGAGAAATGGTTTAAAAGGTTATGTGGGAAGGAAGAATTAGAACCAGAAGCAGAGGCACTGCAAAATCTCTACCAGCTCCCCAAACTATAACGTATTGTTTATAGTATTGGTATCCTCATATTGAGAGGAGACATTTTATGGGTTCGCTAAGGCAATCAACTGCATCCTCAACACCCCACAAGCGGGGCTGCTTTAACACATTGGTGGGCCCAGTGCAAAGGATTCATAAGTTCCCTCCCCCCATCACCACCACTTAAACATACCTAACCCTCCCAAATTAAAATGCCCCCCACATAGTATAATTCATTTTTACTGGCCCCATACAATATAAGTAGCCATGCCCCTGCACTTATAAATAGTAGTCCCTTCTTATAAATAATATGTCCTGTTCACAGCTAACTGCACCCTTATCAATAATAATTATAAGGCGGTCATTATTTATATGCAGGGACTATTATTTAAAAGGGGGGCTAAGATTCCTTGCTAATAAATAATAATGCACCCTTATTAATAATGATCCCTGCTTATAAAAAGTAATCCTTGGTTATAAATAATAATTCCCCCTTATAAATAAGGGACCCTGCTTATAAATAGCGCCCTTATCATTAATTGTCCCTCCTTATAAACAGTAGTTCTCCTTATTACTAATAGTTCTCCCTTCTAAATAGTTCTCTCTTATAAATAATAGTCCCCATTATCAGTAATAGTCCCCCTTTATAAATAATAGTACTACCTTATAGTTCCCTCTTTTAAATAATAGTCCCCATTTATAACTAATAGCCCCCCTCCCCGTTATAAATAATTTTTAAGGGGGAGCTACTATTCATGGAGACTATTATTCATAAGGAAAGGAACTATTATTTACACAGAGGAACTATTATTTATAAGGAGGGGAACTATGATTTATAAGGTGAGAACTATTATGAGGGGGAACTTATTTTTAAGGAGGGCTTTTTTAAGGGGGAGCTATTGCATATAAGGGGAAAACTTTTATTTTTAAGGTGGCTATTATTTATAATATTTCCACATTATAATAGCCCCCTTATAAATAATAGTTCCTCCCTTATAATAGCCCTCCTTAAAAATAATAGTTCTCCTACTATAGATACTATATAATACTCCCTTATAAATAATGTGTCCATGTTTAGAAATAAGTGCCCCCTCAGCAGTAATTGCTCCTTTAAAAAAAAATAAAAAAATCTTATACTCACCTTACCACAATCACCCAATGACTGGAGCAGCTAACATCTTCTCCTGTTGTTGTAGGTGCAGGTCTGGGCGCGACGCATGCGAAGCACAGACTTAAACTGTTGTGAGTGGAGATCTCCTTGGCAAATAGTCTGGTGCCCGGATCCGGGGGCCCATGCAACCATAGAGCCCAGTGCAAGTGCACCGTTTGCCCTATGGTTAAAGTGTCCCTGCCCAAAAGTTATGTCCATGACCAGAATGGTAAGATTCCGAGTTTTTCATAGCACTGCTGGAGGACTGCAAGTCTTCTATTTCAGCTTGCTGTCATGACACTCATTACTTGCATCCACTGAAGTTGTACAGTCATGGCCAAAAGTTTTGAGAATGACACAAATATTATATTTTCACATGATCTGCTGCCCTCTGGTTTTTATGTGTGTTTGTCAGATGTTTTTATCACATACAGAAATATAATTGCATTCATATTATGAGTAACAGAAGCTTATATTGACAGTTAGAATGAGTTAATGCAGCAAGTCAATATTTGCAGTGTTGACCCTTCTTCTTCAGGACCTCTGCAATTCTCCCTGGCATGCTCTCAATCAACTTCTGGACCAAATCCTGACTGATAGCAGTCCATTCTTGCAGAATCAATGCTTTAATTTTGTCTGAATTTGTTGGTTTTTGTTTGTCCACCCGTCTCTTGATGATTGACCACAAGTTCTCAATGGGATTAAGATCTGGGGAGTTTCTAGGCCATGGACCCAAAATCTCTATGTTTTGTTTCCTGAGCCATTTAGTTATCACCTTTGCTTTATGGCAAGGTGCTCCATCATGCTGGAAAAGGCATTGTTGAGCGTCAAAACTGCTCTTGGACGGTTGGGAGAAGTTGCTCTTGGAGGACATTCTGGTACCATTCTTTATTCATGGCTGTGTTTTTAGGCAAGACTGTGAGAGAGCCGATTCCCTTGGCTGAGAAGCAACCCCACACATGAATGGTTTCAGGATGCTTTACAGTTGGCATGAGACAAGACTGGTGGTAGCGCTCACCTCTTCTTCTCCGAATAAGCTGTTTTCCAGATGTTCCAAACAATCGAAAAGGGGATTCATCAGAGAAAATGACTTTCCCCCAGTCCTCAGCAGTCCACTCCCTGTACCTTTTGCAGAATATCAGTCTGTCCCTGATGTTTTTTCTGGAGAGAAGTGGCTTCTTTGCTGCCCTCCTTGAGACCAGGCCTTGCTCCAAGAGTCTCCGCCTCACAGTGAGTGCAGATGCACTCACACCTGCCTGCTGCCATTCCTCAGCAAGCTCTGCACTGCTGGTAGCCCGATCCCGCAGCTGAAACACTTTTAAGAGACGGTCCTGCCGCTTGCTGGTCTTTCTTGGGCGCCCTGGAGTCTTTTTGGCACCAATGGAACCTCTCTCCTTGAAGTTCTTGATGATGCGATAGATTGTTGACTGAGGTGCAATCTTTCTAGCTGCAATATTCTTCCCAGTTTGGCCATTTTTGTGCAGTGCAATGATGACTGCACGTGTTTCTTTAGAGATAACCATGGTTAACAGAAGAGAAACAATGATGGCAAGCACCAGCCTCCTTTTAAAGTGTCCAGTGGTGTCATTCTTACTTAATCATGACAGATTGATCTCCAGCCCTGTCCTCATCAACACCCACACCTGTGTTAATGGAGCAATCACTGAAACAATGTTAGGTGGTCCTTTTAAGGCAGGGCTGCAATGATGTTGAAATGTGTTTTGGGGGATAAAGTTCATTTTCTAGGCAAATATTGACTCTGCAAGTAATTGCTGTTAAGCTGATCACTCTTTATAACATTCTGGAGTATATGCAAATTGCCATTAGAAAAACTGAAGCAGTAGACTTTGTAAAAATTTATATTTGTATCATTCTCAAAACTTTTGGCCATGACTGTATATGGCCTTGTTAAGATAGTCTGCCTGTGAAAACAGTTAATTAGAAAATGATATTGTATAATGTGGAAGCAGCAGCATAACTAAACTCTTTTGGGCCCAAGTACAAACTTTTACCAGGGCACCCACTCTACAAAGTACTCTTGATATCGACAGTCATGGGGGCTGCAGTGGTATCTCAGATACTTGAATGGGATACAACTATAGTACCTGAGGTTATCAAGAATATGGTGTGAGCACCGCAGCGCCCAGCATAGAAACAATACTGGGAGCTGCGTGTTCTGGTAAACATCTGATATGTGGGGTCCTAACAGTCTAAGAGAAGTAAGAGATCAGTGGGGATCTCATACCCAGGGCCCTTGCTGATCAACTGTTTGATGGGACCATGATGTTTTTGCGTTCACTGTGACTCCTTCACTTTTTACATCACACAGGATCTGTTTTATAGTGATTGTGCAATGTAATTACAGTCTGTAATAATTGTGCACAGCTGCTATAAAACAGATGGGGTGTGATGTAAATAGTGAAGGGGGCTCACACAGTATAATATCTTCCCCATAGCCCCCCCACAATATAATGCTCCACAGCAGCCCCCACACAGTATAATATGTTCCACAGTGGCCCCTACGCAGTATCATATGTTACCCACAGTGGCCCCAAACAGCATAAAATACTCCCAAGAGTTCCCCTTGGGCCGCTTCAGCTGTACCCCACGAAATTCAATTAATATTCTTAAGGTTCAGCACTCCGGTTAGTTTTGGTGCTATTATACACTGGGGTAGACCAGAGTTTATAATCAGAGGTCCAGGGGAGGTCATGGAAAATAACAAACAATTATACTCACCTTGCCTCACCTCTCCTGGGCATCCTCACTCCATCCATTTCTCTGCAGGATCTCCTCGGTCCTCTTCTGTCTGCGACTGTGGTCATGGGCCTGTGATTTGGCCTCAGCGGTCACATAGGGAACGCCGACGTCATTATGCCGGCACGCCCTATTTGACTGCAGAGGCCCAATAACAGGTCCCAGCAGTGACCATTGGGTTGCGTGACCTCAGTCACAAGCCGGAAGAGCCCTGAAGAAGATGCTGGGAACTCACAGAAGCCCACTAATATGTATGGCAGTCAGGGAACCAGGCTTTCCCCAACTGCTATCATTTTACGCCCCTGTGTTCAGGTGTTTTACCTTTGACCTCATATAAGCCTTTATGTATTATATTCCTATTGATACATGATAATGGTCAAAATTATTCTATTGTTTTAAGGGTTTCTACTTAAATATCTGCTGCTATGCTCATATGTAAATAATGGCTAACCAACACTATTCACTAACATACTGCAGAGCTTGGATATTTGATATGTATAACATGTACAGATTTTTTTTACATATGGTTTTATTGGGATGGGTTCTATTTGGGTTGTATGTTGTCCAGAAGTATCTAATGTCTTGCATAATAGGTATACAAATTCCTAAAATGTTGCCAACAATAGTATTATAGTAATCGACCTCAATACGTGAGAGCCCGAGACTGTGTGTCAGGTACCGTGATCTGTAATACGGGGGCACCTCAGGGTACGGTTCTCGCCCCTTTCCTCTTCACACTGTACACTGCAGATTTTAGGTGCAACTCATCCAGCTGCTACCTACAGAAGTATTCTGACGACTCTGCAATAGTGGGTCTCATCACAGATGATGATGACAGGGAGTACAGAGAACTGAACCAGCATTTTGTGGACTGGTGCCACCAGAACCACCTGAAGATTAACGCGGGGAAGACCAAGGAGATGGTGGTGGACTTCCGCAAAGGCAGAAGCCCTCCTAAACCAGTGGACATCCTGGGAACGGGCATCGAGATTGTGAACACCTATAAGTACCTGGGTTTGCTCCTTAATAATAAGCTGGACTGGGCAGATCATATGGAGGCCCTGTACAGGAAGGGCCACAGCAGGCTCTACCTGCTTAGGAAGCTGAGAGCCTTTGGAATCCGGGGGCACTTCTTAGAACTTTCTTCAACTCGGTAGTGGCATCAGCCATCTTCTTTGGAGTGGCCTGCTGGGGGAGCAGTATATCAACCAGGGACAGAAATAAACTTGACAAGCTGATTAGAAGGGCCAGCTCTGTCCTGGGGAGCCCACTGGACCCAGTGCAGGTGGTGGGTGACAGAAGGATACTGTCCGTGGTGAGCTCCATGCAGAAGAAGAAGTCCCATCTCATGCATGAGACTGTGATCGCGCTGAGCAGTGCTGTCAGTGACCGACTGCTCCACCCTAGGTGTGAGAAGGAGCGCTATCGGAAGTCTTTCCTCCCCACCGCGGTTAGGCTGTACAACCAACACCGACCTAAGCGGAGATCATTACACACAGAGAACTGAAATATCTCTCTGCCTGTTAAATCCCCCCCCCCCTCTGCTACGCCCTATCTGTCTGTCTGCTATCAATGTAATGCCTCTCACCTTGGAACATTCCTGTACATGTTGTATTTGTATTTGTATCTGCTTATCTTTGCTGCTGTAACACACTGAATTTCCCCACTGTGGGACTATTAAAGGACTATTATTATTATTATTATTATTATTATTATTATTATTATTGGCCATGTCTTGCATAGCTCTTGCCTCTGATTGTTTCTGTCCTGGGGTCCTGTCAGTAGTCTACTGCCTGGCTCTTTCCTTGAACTAGAGCCCTCTTAGCACTGTGAGCCAGGGATATGTGCCACACAACAACAGGCCTCAGGCAGCAGCAAGACTGCAAGATAATGGTGTCTGGAGCCCCTGCAGTGTGAAAATGAAAGATTTAAAGTTAAAGCAATGTTTTATTACAATTTTTTTTTTTTCATTTTCAGGGCCAAGTGTTAATAAATTCTATAAAACATCTCTGAGGTCGAAACAATCACTACACTGGATAAATTTCTTCAGGCATTCAGTTTCCAAAACGGGCTGATCGCCTTTTTCAGGGTTTGCACTGTACTGGTATAATAGAAGCTCTGCAGATATGGCATGGTATCCAAAAACCCTTTCAGAAAATCTATTCTCCAAAATCCAAATGGATCTCCTTCTTCTAAAATGGTCACAATAACCTTAGAATTCCTTGAGGGATGTACTTACTTTTGGGGGTTTGAATTGTATTGGTACTTTATGGGATCTAAAAATGAAACATGGCACCTGAAAACCATTTCCAAAAGGTAAATGGCACACTTTCTCTTCTGAGGTCCATTATGTGCCTAAGCAGCAGTTTAGGACCACTTATGGGACATTGCTGTACTCAGGAGAAGTTGCATAACAAATGGTGCTTTTTCACCTATCAACCCTTATCGAAATGAAAAATCTAGGGATAAAACAATGTTTTGTTGAAAAAAATGTAATTTTTCATTTCACAGCCGTGAAAGTGTTAATAAATTCTTAGATAAAATCATTGAGAGGAGTAATTGCCAAAATGGGTTCAGTTTAGGAGCACCCGAAAATCATTCCAGCAAAATCTGTGTTCCAAAATCCAAATAGCGCTCCTCATATATGGTCACAACACTCCTAGAATTCTTTGGGGTGTAGTTTTAAAAATGATTTTTTTGAAGAGTGCTTCCTATGTTATGTCACCCTAAGGCCTCTACAAACCAGACATGGTGCCTAATAAAATGAAGGCCCTAATATCCAACAAAAATAAAAGTATGTCAAAAAATGATGTCACCATAAAGTATAAATATGTTCAATATTAATTTTTAACTATCTTGTGTGGTATGGCTACCTGTTGTAGCAGAATAATTCAAATTTTGAAAATTGCTAATTTAAAATAGTTTTGGTAAAATATTGATTTTTTTTTAAATAAATCTATGCAAAGCTTAATGACCAAAATTTACCACCAACATAAAATACAATGTGTTATGTGAAAACATTCCTAGAATAGCTCGGGTAGGTAAATGGTTATAAAGGCATTACCACATTTTATAAAATAATGTCTATTTTCACTAGTATACATCTCTTTCTCCCTCCGTTATAAAGCAAAAGTGAAGCACTGAACATTGGGATAGGTTCCTGATTCACAGGGTATACGCTGTCAACCTCTACACGAGCAGTGTCTTAAGAAGGAAGTGCCCATGCGCACTATATTTCACCCAGGAAATCCCCATTCCCTGACACGCAATTACGCAGATATAAAAGGGATCACTGTCAACCCACATCCCTAGGTCTTATTCTTTACCAAGACGGTATCTGTTAAGGTATGACACCACAATTTGAGTGGGAAACTTTCTAAAACTTGATGGGCAACACCAAACAATGGGCTTGTCATTATCCACTGAAAATTATGAAATCACAATTATATTATTATAATGGAGTCACAAATTGTATTATTGAAGGGGTATAATAGTATCTCGAATTTACTTAGCCCTTAATAAGTTATTATATCTACTAGGAAAGTGACACAAGTTATACAGTGGGGAAAAAAAAGTATTTAGTCAGCCACCAATTGTGCAAGTTCTCCCACTTAAAAAGAGGAGAGAGGCCTGTAATTGTCATCATAGGTAGACCTCAACTATGAGAGACAAAATGAGAAAACAAATCCAGAAAATCACATTGTCTGATTTTTAAAGAATTTATTTGCAAATTACAGTGCTGGCCAAAAGTATTGGCACCCCTGCAATTCTGTCAGATAATACTCAATTTCTTCCAGACAATGATTGCAGTCACAAATGCTTTGGTAATAATATCTTCATTTATTTTGCTTGCAATGAAAAAACACAAAAGAGAATGAAAAAAAAAGTCAAATCATTGATCATTTTACACAAAACTCCAAAAATGGGCCGGACAAAAGTATTGGCACCCTCAGCCTAATACTTGGTAGCACAACCTTTAGACAAAATAACTGCGAACAACCGCTTCCGGTAACCATCAATGAGTTTCTTACAATGCTCTGCTGGAATTTTAGACCATTCTTCTTTGGCAAATTTCTCCAGGTCCCTGAGATTTGAAGGGTGCCTTCTCCAAACTGCCATTTTGAGATCTCTCCACATGTGTTCTATGGGATTCAGGTCTGGACTCATTGCTGGCCACTTTAGAAGTCTCCAGTGCTTTCTCTCAAACCATTTTCTAGTGCTTTTTGAAGTGTGTTTTGGGTCACTGTCCTGCTGGAAGACCATGACCTCTGAGGGAGACCCAGCTTTCTCACACTGGGCCCTACATTATGCTGCAAAATTTGTTGGTAGTCTTCAGACTTCATAATGCCATGCACACGGTCAAGCAGTCCAGTGCCAGAGGCAGCAAAGCAACCCCAAAACATCAGGGAACCTCCGCCATGTTTGACTGTAGGGACCGTGTTCTTTTCTTTGAAGGCCTCTTTTTTTTCCCTGTAAACTCTATGTTGATGCCTTTTCCCAAAAAGCTCTACTTTTGTCTCATCTGACCAGAGAACATTCTTCCAAAAAGTTTTTGGCTTTCTCAGGTAAGTTTTGGCAAACTCCAGCCTGGCTTTTTTATGTCTCTGGGTCAGAAGTGGGGTCTTCCTGGGTATCCTACCATAGAGTCCCTTTTCATTCAGACGCCGACGGATAGTACGGGTTGACACTGTTGTACCCTCGGACTGCAGGGCAGCTAGAACTTGTTTGGATGTTAGTCGAGGTTCTTTAGCCACCATCCGCATAATCTTTCGATGAAATCTCTCGTCAATTTTTCTTTTCCATCCACATCTAGGGAGGTTAGCCACAGTGCCATGGGCTTTAAACTTCTTGAGGACACTGCGCACGGCTAGGCCACTCCAGGACCTTGAAATGCTTCTTACGAAGCCACTCCTTTGTTGCCCTGGCGGTGTGCTTGGGATCATTGTCATGCTGAAAGACCCAGCCACGTTTCATCTTCAATGCCCTTGCTGATGGAAGGAGGTTTGCACTCAAAATGTCACGATACATGGCCCCGTTCATTCTTTCATGTACACGGATCAGTCGTCCTGGTCCCTTTGCAGAGGAACAGCCCCAAAGCATGATGTTGCCACCCCCATGCTTCACAGTAGGTATGGTGTTCTTTGGATGCAACTCAGCAGTCACTCTTCTCCAAACAGTTCTACTTTGATTTCATCTGACCATATGACATTCTCCCAGTACTCTTCTGGAACATCCAAATGCTCTCTAGCAAACTTCAGATGGGCCCGGATATGTACTGGCTTAAGCAGGGGGACATGTCTGGCACTGCAGGATCTGAGTCCCTGGCAGCGTAGTGTGTTACTGACAGTAGCCTTTGTTACGTTAGTCCCAGCTTTCTGCAGGTCATTCACTAGGTCCCCCCGTGTGATTCTGGGATTTTTGCCCACCGTTCTTGTTATCATTTTGACCCCATGGGGTGAGATCTTGTGTGGAGCCCCTGATCGAGGGAGATTATCAGTGGTCTTGTATATCTTCCATTTTCTAATTATTGCTCCCACAGTTGATTTCTTCACACCAAGCTGCTTGCTTATTGCAGATTCAGTCTTCCCAGCCTGGTGCAGGTCTACAATTTTGTTTCTGGGGTCCTTCCACAGCTCTTTGGTCTTCACCATAGTGGAGTTTGGAGTGTGACTGAGGTTGTGGACAGGTGTCTTTTATACTGATAGCAATTTCAAACAGGAGCCATTACTACAGGTAATGAGTGGAGGACAGAGGAGCCTCTTAAAGAAGAAGTTACAGGTCTGTGAGAGCCAGAAATCTTGCTTGTTTGTAGGTGACCAAATACTTATTTCCCACCATAATTTGCAAATAAATTCTTTAAAAAAAGCAGACAATGTGATTTTCTGGACTTGTTTTCTCATTTTGTCTCTCATAGGTGAGTTCTACCTATGATGTCAACTACAGACCTCTCTCATCTTTTTAAGTGGGAGAACTTGCACAATTGGTGGCTGACTAAATACTTTTTTTCCCCACTGTATATACTAAAGAATTTTTCTATATACAGTACAGACCAAAAGTTTGGACACACCTTCTCATTCCAAGAGTTTTCTGTATTTTCATGACTATAAAAATTGTAGATTCACATTGAAGGCATCAAAACTATGAATTAACACATGTGGAATTATATACTTAACAAAAAAGTGTGAAACAACTGAAAATATGTCTTATATTCTAGGTTCTTCAAAGTAGCCATCTTTTGCTTTGATTACTGCTTTGCACACTCTTGGCATTCTCTTGATGAGCTTCAAGAGGTGGTCACCTGAAATGGTTTTCACTTCACAGGTGTGCCCTGTCAGGTTTAATAAGTGGGGTTTCTTGCCTTATAAATGGGGTTGGGACCATCAGTTGTGTTGTTCAGAAGTCAGGTGGATACACAGCTGATAGTCCTACTGAATGGAGTGTTAGAATTTGTATTATGGCAAGAAAAAAAGCAGCTAAATAAAGAAAAACGAGTGGCCATCATTACTTTAAGAAATGAAGGTCAGTCAGTCCGAAAAATTGGGAAAACTTTGAAAGTGTCCCCAAGTGCAGTGGCCAAAACCATCAAGCGCTACAAAGAAACTGGCTCACATGAGGACCGCCCCAGGAAAGGAAGACCAAGAGTCACCTTTGCTGCGGAGGATAAGTTCATCTGAGTCACCAGCCTCAGAAATCGCAGGTTAACAGCAGCTCAGATTAGAGACCAGGTCAATGCCACACAGAGTTCTAGCAGCAGACACATCTCTACAACTGTTAAGAGGAGACTGTGTGCAGCAGGCCTTCATGGTAAAATAGCTGCTAGGAAACCACTGCTAAGGACAGGCAGCAAGCAGAAGAGACTTGTTTGGGCTAAAGAACACAAGGAATGGACATTAGACCTGTGGAAATCTGTGCTTTGGTCTGATGAGTCCAAATTTGAGATCTTTGGTTCCAACCACCGTGTCTTTGTGCGACGCAGAAAAGGTGAACGAATGGACTCTACATGCCTGGTTCCCACCGTGAAGCATGGAGGTGGAGGTGTCATGGTGTGGGGGTGCTTTGCTGGTGACACTGTTGGGGATTTATTCAAAATTGAAGGAATACTGAACCAGCATGGCTACCACAGCATCTTGCAGCAGCATGCTATTCCATCCTGTTTGCGTTTAGTTGGACCATCATTTATTTTTCAACAGGACAATGACCCCCAAACACACCTCCAGACTGTGTAAGGGCTATTTGACCAAGAAGGAGAGTGATGGGGTGCTATGCCAGATGACCTGGCCTCCACAGTCACCAGACCTGAACCCAATCGAGATGGTTTGGGGTGAGCTGGACCACTGAGTGAAGGCAAAAGGGCCAACAAGTGCTAAGCATCTCTGGGAACTCCTTCAAGACTGTTGGAAGACCATTTCAGGTGACTAGTTCTTGAAGCTCATCAAGAGAATGCCAAGAGTGTGCAAAGCAGTAATCAAAGCAAAAGGTGGCTACTTTGAAGAACCTAGAATATAAGACATGTTTTCAGTTGTTTCACACTTTTTTGTTAAGTATATAATTCCACATGTGTTAATTCATAGTTTTGATGCCTTCAGTGTGAATCTACAATTTTTATAGTCATGAAAATACAGAAAACTCTTGGAATGAGAAGGTGTGTCCAAACTTTTGGTCTGTACTGTATATAATTTTTTTTTTTTTTTTTTACCGCATAATGATTATAAATCTGTATGGTTATTCAACAATAATAGCATGTTGGTAACCAATTTGAACTTCTTTTAATGACGTCAAAACATTCAGACATGTGATTTGTTTCTGTTAGTATTCTTTTTTAAATAGTTTTTTTCATATTGTCTTTTTAGTAGTCTATTAAGTAATGACATATGTGTTTGTTATTTGATACAGTGATTTTATGCACTTGATAAAGGGAGACACATCCCGAAACGCGTTGTGATTTTTAAACGAATAAAAGGAACTTCATCTATAAGACCATGATTCCAGACCATGATTCCTGTCCATTAAAGTGCGCGCCTTGTCCCTCCATATTCCTGGGTCCTCTACCCTGGCCATTTGTGAATTTCTGATGTCCCCCAGACAGACGCAGGACAAGCCCACTGCCACCCATCTTTAAAGTATGCTACATTGGTTGTTGTGACCTTATTCACAACAACACAAGGTGAGAGGCCCCTCTTAGGCCCTTTACACTTATATTCCTACTTGGTGTGAATTTATTACACGATGTGCCGCTCTATATTGGGAAAAGGTTAATCCTTGTTCTATCCTGGTGATTACTTTTCCCTGAAAAACTCTTGGAAGAGGCAACTTATAAAGAATGTCCATGGACTTCATCAAATCTCGGAACGACAAGAGGGAGGATCTGATAACCCAATACACCAGACTGAAACCATCTTACACCTATAAGAATCCAACAGATACGGTAACTCCAGATCCAACTACACCCTGCTCTCTATTATCAAGACATGATATGAGTGTATTATTTTGGAACTTGGAGAAATTATTAACTAAAGAGACACGTCACTTTTTAGACCATAAATTCCTTGAAATTTATCTCCAGGAGAATTTAATATCAAGAGGCTTGAGACTGAGACTACCATCCCCATTTCCCAGTGATCTTGTATTCACAAGCAAGTGGGAGTGCTTTTTACACCAATGTAGTATTGGGATGCTGGAGCGTCTGGCACACAAGCGCCAAAACCTCGCATCAGAATTTGATGATCAAGTGAATAAACTAACTAGAGAAATTGAATCACATAGTAATCACCCTGACTATATCAGAATGAATAGAGTCCTATGTACCAGAACCCTTAATATAGAAAGGGAAATATTGGAGTATAAAACAAGGAAACTCAATAGAGACCGTACTGATCTCATTGATAATAACTTGAATTTTTGGGAAAAAAATAAGGATTCAAAAATAAAGAAAAAGAAACCCATAATAACCAACAGGACATTTAGAGAAACCAACTCCAGAGAGACCCCAAGACCATCCCCTAGGATACCCACTAAGAAATATACATCCAACATCCCCAGGTCCAAACACATGAGACCCAGGGTAGGACATTACAATGGATCCAATATCAATAAACATCTACCAACATCAAACCCTACCATAACACTCCCAGTCATATCAAACCTGAATCCTTCCCAAACAAACAAGCAAGCCACCACCTTAGTTTCAACAACCATCAACAAATCAAAAGTGGATATCCCGCTCCAATTCCCTGGAGCTCAGGAATCCTCCTCATTATCTATGCCAGCCACGATTTTCTCAAACATTGAACCCAGCTCCACCAATAAGCCTCCTGAACCACAGTGTTCTCAACCGCAGTGTATGCCTACCAGTGAAACATCCCTCCCTAATTCGAATGGGGGTAGTCCACATCGACATGAGAGCAATTCTTCTACGGTCTGTGACTTTGAAGACTCTCTACTAACAGTGTATAATACTCCACTCTCTATGACACAAATTGAGAAAGCTTTGACCCTAGATACCAACAATACCATACAAAGCCAACCTGTCCAATCTCAATTCATCTTTTTCTTTTTTAGGCCTTCCCACAATACTAACACCTTTAACCACGTATCACACAAAAGAAACTCCACTTCTAACAAAAATATCAGATTACTATACCCCCGAGTCAGAAAAGGAAAATGGTAGGCATATTCAATACCACACCCCCTTCCCTAAATCAAAACGTAATAGGGGTGCTAGGGGCAAGAGAAAATCCAAAACTAGTAGAGATCAACAGTCCCAAAAGGAAAAAGAACAATGATAGGATTCCAATATCTTTAACCTGTCCAAATACAACCTAAATGCAGCACAAATTAGCCTTCTCTCCAAAGGCCTGTCATTCTGCCCTTCCCAAAAACCTAATGATTTGGATCTATTTATAGACTTGAATTCCTACATTAGAAAACTAACTCTTAAAAGGCAATTTGCTATACTTGAAAATTCAACAAAAACACTTAATAAAAATGGTACATCTGAGGGTAATACGGAAAGCGAAAACGTGACACCAACCAGTGACATAATAAGCACTAAAGACTTAAACCCTGAATCCACAGGCCTAAAACCCAAATCAAATTTTTACCCCATTCACCATCGGGGGAGTAATGTTGAAACTTTCTATTCCCTGGTAGCGGCGGATTTCAGACAGATCCGCACAAATTATCCTATAGACGAAAAAAAGAGAAATTTAAATAGAGAGGAGTCACAAGCGTTGAAATCACTTATGGGTAACACTGATATAGTAATAAGAAATGCAGATAAAGGGGGAGGGATAGTCATACAAGATCGAGTAACTTATATTGATGAAGCAGAAAGAATTTTGTCAGACAACAAATATTACAGAGTTTTACCTTATGACCCTACAAAGGACCATTTAAGGGACTATGAGAATCTAGTACAAGAGACTGCATTACAAGGAATTTTAAACAAAAAAGAAAAAGCCTTTCTAACTATTCTCAATCCTTCCTTAGCCATATTTTATCACTTACCCAAGATACACAAAAATCGTCATAATCCACCAGGTAGACCCATTATTTTGGGTATACATTCATTAACACGAAACTTATCTCAATATATTGATGTACTTCTACAGAAATATGTTCATTCACTTCCCTCTTATTTAAGAGATTCAGTGGATTTGATTAAAAATATATTACCGATAAGATGGAAACCAACATACAGTGGGCCACATTGGATGTGAGCGCTTTGTATAGCAACATCCATCATGAACAAGATCTCTCAGCTATCCAACTCGTTCTTGATAAAGATCTAACCATACCATTAATGCAAAAGGAATTCATATTAAAAGGAATAAAATTCATATTAGAACATAACACTTTTCAATTTGGTTCTAAAATCTATGTACAAACACGAGGAACAGCGATGGGCACTACACTCGCACCCAGTTATGCAAATTTATTCATGGGGAATTTTGAGCAAACGTATATTTACAATGACCATATGTGGAGACCCAATTTGGTCTTCTACAGACGCTATATAGATGACCTGCTGTTCATATGGGATGGTACTGAGGAATCCTTTATTTCCTTTAGCCAATATCTCAATTGTAACACACTAGGATTAGAATTGACAGGTAACTCTTCCATTGACAATATTGAGTATCTAGATCTTCTCCTGATTACAGACAAAAGTCAGATCTACACTAAGACTTACTTTAAATCTGTTGACTGTAATAGTCTATTGGATTACAACAGTCTACATTATAACAAATGGAAATCAAATGTACCTTTTGGCCAGTTCCGTCGTATAAGGAGGAACTGTACAAGAATCAATGATTTCAATACACAAAGCAAAATATTAGCCAAAAAGTTTTGAGAAAAGAACTACCCTAGAAAACGAATACAAGCAGCTAAGACACGAGCTGGACTTCTGTCACAGGAAAATTTTTTGAAACCAGGTAAAAGAAATATTAATAAGAACTATCAGTACAATTTTATTACGTCATTTAGCTCTTCACATCAACACATTAGAAAAATCTTAGAGAGACATTGGCCTATCATTCTTAATGATCCATTTTTGAAAAAAAATTGTACCCAGTAAACCTTGTATCAGCTACAGAAGGGCCAAAAATTTCTTAGTACCAAATCATAACAGCACTCTGAACAAAAAAGAAATGTACTGGATATATAAAATGGACACTCTTAACCCGACAGGTCTCAATGAAGCGCTTGAAGACGTTACTAAACATTGAGTTTATATATATGAATATCAAATACTTCGTAATGTATGAATGTACGTGGGGTATATACTGTATATATATATATATATATATATATATATATATATATATAAAGCGCAAGTATGAGGAGGTGATATGAAGATCTGATAGAATTTTTATTATATTTATTGTATTATATTATATTTATTATATGTATTGAATTTAATATTATATTTATTATTATATTTTAATGTATTGAATACTTTTTTGTTTTTTGTTTTTTTTAGTATTAGTTATGAATACAGTGAGTATTTTTATTAATTTTAAAAGCTATCAATCATATATAACTATCCACATGTGAATACACCTTTTATTATTAATTCCATCTGGTGGTCTCTATAAAGTCTCCAGTCCCTAGTAATGTCTATTTTCACTAGTATACATCTCTCTCTCCCTCCATTATCAAGCAAAAGTGAAGCGCTGAACATTGGGATAGGTTCCTTCAGCACAGACCCTGATTCACAGGGTATACGCTGTCAACCTCTACACGAGCAGCGTCTTAAGTAGGAAGTGCGCATGTGCACTATATTTCACCCGGGAAATCTCCATTCCCTGACGCGCAATTACGCAGATATAAAAGGGATCACTGTCAACCCACATCCCTAGGTCTTATTCTTTACCAGGATGGTATCTATTAAGATAAAAGGACCGTTCCCAAAAGGGATAAGGATCAGCGCTTGCTCCAATTCAGTCAAACGAATTCCTTTATTAGATACCAACACAGACGCGTTTCGGAGCATCTGCCCCTTCTTCAAGTGCATACAGGTAAACTGTTACCTTAACAGTAATAGCTCCCTTATACAGTTGTACTAAAAAGTTTACTTACCCCGGCAGATTTTTTTGTTTTTTGGCCTTTTTTCAGAGAATATGAATGATAACACAAAAACTTTTTCTCCACTCATGGTTAGTGGTTGGTTGAAGCCATTTATTGTCAAACTTCTGTGATTTCTCTTTTTAAATCATAATGACAACCAAAAACATCAAAATGACCCTGTTCAAAAGTTCACATACCCTGGTGATTTTGGCCTGATAATATGCCCAGAAGTTGACACAAGGGGGTTTGAATGGCTACTAAAGGTAACATCCTCACTTGTGACCTGTTTGCTTGTAATCAGTGTGTGTGCATAAAAGCTGAGTGAGTTTCTGGGATCCAGACAGACTGTTGCATCTTTCCTCGTTGCATCGTTTCTGGATTGTGAGTCATGGGGAAAGCAAAAGAATTATCCACGGATCTACGGGAAAAGGTAGTTGAAGTGTATAAAACAGGAAAAAGATACAAAAAGATATCCAAGGAATTGATAATGCCAGTCAGCAGTATTCAAACTGTGATTAACAAATGGAAACTCAGGGGCTCTGTAAAAACCAAACCATGGTCAGGTAGACCAACCAAAATTTCGGCCACAACTGCCCAGAAAATTGTTTGGGATGCAAAGAAAAACCCACACATAACATTAGCTGAAATACAGAACTCTCTGAAAACTATTGGTGTGGCTGTTCCAAGATGCACAATAGGGAGGCACTTGAAGAAAAATGGGCTGCATGGTCGAGTTGCCAGAAGAAAGACATGCCACAAAGAATCTCGCCTTCAATACATCAAACAGCACAGAGACAAGCCTCAAAACTTCTGGAACAAGGTAATTTGGAGTGATGAGACAAAAATCGAACTTTTTGGCCACAACCATAAACGTTACATTTGGAGAGGTGTTAACAAGGGCTATGATGAAAGGAACACCATTCCTATTGTAAAGCATGGAGGTGGATCACTGATGATGTGGGGATGTGTTCGCTTCAAAGGCACAGGAAACTTGGTCAAAGTTGAAGGAAAGATGAATGCAGCAAATACTGGAGGCAAAATTGCACTCATCAGCCAGGAAGCTGCGCATGGGACGTACTTGGACGTTCTGGCATGACAACGATCCAAAACACAAGGCCAACTTTATAAGTACCATGCTCATACTTCCCATTCATTCCCAATATGTGTTTTAAAGAATTTATGTTGATTATAACTAGCTCGTTGAGCCCTTCCCAACAGGGGGTGTGCCCATCCTGTCATAGCCCTTTAAATTTCCCAATGTTGTATGTTATGTATACTCTGTCTCATTTGCATTTGAAAAAGGGGATTTTATATCTCTTAAACGCGATGTGTGTTGAGCCAAATAAAGGATTCCACTTGGAAAGCGCAGGGTCTGTACCTCTATTCTTCTGGATTGTTTCCCACATCCATTTTCCACTCATGCTTCACAGTAGGTATGGTGTTCTTTGGATGCAACTCAGCATTCACTCTCCTCCAAACACGACGAGTTGTGTTTCTACCAAACTGTTCTACTTTGGTTTCATCTGACCATATGACATTCTCCCAATACTCTTCTGGAACATCCAAATGCTCTCTAGCAAACTTCAGACAGGCCCGGATATGTACTGGCTTAAGCAGGGGGACATGTCCGGCACTGCAGGATCTGAGTCCTTGGCGGCGTAGTGTGTTACTGACGGTAGCCTTTGTTATGTTAGTCCCAGCTTTCTGCAGGTCATTCACTAGGTCCCCCGTGTGGTTCTGGGATTTTTGCTCACCGTTCTTGTGATCATTTTGACCCCACGAGGTGAGATCTTGCGTGGAGCCCCTGATTGAGGGAGATTATCAGTGGTCTTGTATGTCTTCCATTTTCTAATTATTGCTCCCACAGTTGATTTCTTCACACCAAGCTGCTTGCCTATTGCAGATTCAGTCTTCCCAGCCTGGTGCATGTCTACAATTTTGTTTCTGGTGTCCTTCCACAGCTCTTTGGTCTTCACCATAGTGGAGTTTGGAGTGTGACTGTTTGAGGTTGTGGACAGGTGTCTTTTATACGGATAACAATGTCAAACAGGTGCCATTACTACAGGTAATGAGTGGAGGACAGAGGAGCCTCTTAAAGAAGAAGTTACAGGTCTGTGAGAGCCAGAAATCTTGCTTGTTTGTAGGTGACCAAATACTTATTTTCCACCATAATTTGCAAATAAATTCTTAAAAAATCAGACAATGTGATTTTCTAGATATGTTTTCTCATTTTGTCTCTCATAGTTGAGGTCTACCTATGATGTCAATTACAGGCCTCTCTCATCTTTTTAAGTGGGAGAACTTGCACAATTGGTGGCTGACTAAATACTTTTTTCCCCACTGTATGTTACTTATGTTTTGTGAAGGCCATTTAATAAGGTGTATTTCTAAAATTGGTTTATTGTAATTTACTTTAAAACTTGTCATTTATAATTATAGGTAGATCCCACCATTTATTTAAGTTTGTCTTTTATTTATTTCTTTCACTAGGTATAAAGCAATGACTGGATCCAGGACATGATACATACAAAGCATGCTAAACTGTTACCCTTTTGACTGAGCCATGAGCTCCATTAGGGTGACTGTGGGATTTTTTTTCTTTTCACTTTTGTCTCTCAATAGCATATTTCTTTCCATACTGTATATAAGGTAAAGCTATGTAGAGAAATATCTCTATATAAATATATACTTCAGCATACACTGTTAAGCAAAACGGTAACAATGTTTTGAACTTTTGACTTTCAGGTTCCATATCTCACCATCCACTGCATGACAGGTAGAACAAGATAATACCATAATTTTATAGACAATAATCTTGGCTATCTCATACAAAAATGTGACTTGCAACTATTTAGCATATGATTAGTTAAGCATAGTATATAGTTACATAGTAGTAGATCAGGTTGAATGAAGACATCAGTCCATCAAGTCCCAACCTATAACCCTACAGTGTTGATCCAGAGGAGTTCCAAAATCCCCATGAGCTTATGCCAAATTGTCCCATTTCAGGGGAAAAAAATCTTTCCCGACTCCAATCTGGCAATCAGTTTAAAACCCTGGATCAACGTGCCCTTAAAGTCTAGAACCAGTAATATTGTTCTGTTCCAGAAAGGAATCCAAGCCCTCATTGAACTTGTTCAATGAATCCACCATCACCACTTCCTGGGGCAGAGAGTTCCATAGCCTCGCTGTTCTTACTGTAAGGAATCCTCTTCTATGTTGCTGGTGAAACTTTCTCTCCTCCAGACGTAGAGGATGTCCCCTTGTCACTGTCACTGGCCTAGGAGTAAAAAGATCATTAGAAAGTTCTTTGTGCTGTCCCTTCATGTATTTGTACATTGTTATGAGATCTCCCCGTAGACGTCTTTTCTCTAAACTGAATAACCCCAAGTTTATTAATCTATTGTTGTACTCCAATCTACCCATTCCTCTAATAGTTTTGGTTGCCCTTCTTTGCACTCATTCTAGTTCGATTATGTCTTTCTTGTATACTGGGGCCCAAAATTGTGCACAATAGTCTAAGTGTGGCCATACCAGTGATTTGTATAGAGGCATAACTATGTTCTTGTCATGGGTATCTATACCTCTTTTGATGCATCCCATAATTTTATTTGCCTTGGCAGCAGCTGCCTGGCACTGGTCACTAATGGTAAGCTTACTGCCCACCACAATCCCCAAGTCTTTTTCATTGGCAGTCTTACCCAGTAATTTACTATTAAGTACATAATCATACATTCTATTTCGTCATTTACCAAGTCCCATGCTTCCAGTTTCCTTAGATCCCCTTGTAATATTCTATTATCCTCCTCATTTTTTATTACCTTTCAGAGTTTAGTATCATCTGCAAATATGGATATAAAGATAAAGATATTAAACAGGAGAGGACCCAATACTGACCCCTGTGGCACCCCACTGGTGACTGTGACCCAGTCTGAATATTTACCATTCACAAGTACCCTCTGTTTCCTATCAGTGAGCCAGTTGCAAACCCAAAAGCATATGTCTTCTCCCAGTCCCCACATTCTCATTTTGCATACCAACCTTTTATGTGGTACAGTATCAAAAGCCTTTGAAAAGTCCAGTCTTGAACTGACCTCTTCATAGAATCTGATCAGATTAGTCTGACAGGACCGATTCCTCATAAAGTCATGCTGACTGGTTGTTATAAGATTATTTACATTGAGGTACTCCAGGATAGCATCTCCAGAAAGACCTCAAATATCCTACCCACCCATCTTACCTTATTTTTGAGAGGTCCCACATTGTCAGTTTTTATTTTCTTATTATTTCTGTAATTGATAACTTTCCTTGGCAATTTTTCTCTCAGCCTCGATCTTCGCCTCCTTTATTTGTCTTTTGCACAATTTATTTTTCTCTTTATAGTTTTTTAATGCTGTGTCACTACTTTCTTTTTTTAGCACTTTAAATGCTTCCTTTTTATCCCTCATTGCACTCCTTACTGTTTTAGTTAGACATATTGTTTTTTCTATGATTTATGGCCGTCTTATTCCCATAAGGTATATGTTTTTTAGTGGTCCTATTTAGAATGCTTTTGAAAATGTCCCATTTTGTTTGTGTTTCCATCACTATGAGGACATTGTCCCAGTTTATGCTGCTAAGCTCCTCTCTCAGCTGGTTAAATTTGGCCTTCCTGAAGTTTAGTGTTTTTGTACCCCCTCTGCTGAACATCTTTTTAATGTGTACAAGTAACTTATGCTGTGGTCACTATTACCTAGATGACCCCCAACCTCCATTTTTGACAATGTGTCAGGTTCATTTATTAAAATTAAGCAATCCCCCATAACAGTGACTTTATTGTGCTTTGTGGCCTCATCTATTTGTTTTATTAGTACATTTTCAGCTTCTTCCATTATTTTTGGAGATTTATAACAAACCCCTATCAGTATTTTATTTTTCTTTGTTCCTCCCTTAATTTCCACCCATAAAGACACCACATATTCATTTTCCTACCAGATGTCCTCATGCAAAACTGGCTTAAGGCAGGATTTTATGTATCAGCAAACCCCTCCCCCTTTCCTATTGGTAAGCTCCTTTCTAAACATACTGTACCCCTGTATATTTACATCCCAGCCATAGCTAGAGTCCAGCCATGTCTCACTTATCCCCACCATGTCATAATTTTCTTCCGACATTATCACTTCTAGTTCCTCCATCTTGTTAGTGAGACTTCTGGCGTTAGTATAATAATAATAATAATAATAAGTCCTTTAATAGTCCCACAGTGGGGAAATTCAGTGTGTTACAGCAGCAAAGATAAGATAAGCAGATACAAATACAAATACAACATGTACAGGAATGTTCCAAGGTGAGAGGCATTACATTAATAGCAGACAGACAGATAGGACGTAGCAGAGAGGGGGGGGGGGGATTTAACAGGCAGAGAGATATTTCAGTTCTCTGTGTGTAATGATCTCCGCTTAGGTCGGTGTTGGTTGTACAGCCTAACCGCGGTGGGGAGGAAAGACTTCCGATAGCGCTCCTTCTCACACCTAGGGTGGAGCAGTCGGTCACTGACAGTACTGCCCAGCGCAATCACAGTCTCATGCATGGGATGGGAGTTATTCTCCCGCATGGAGCTCACCACGGACAGTATCCTTCTGTCACCCACCACCTGCACTGGGTCCAGTATACATACATTTCAAGGATTTATCATTATCCCTACTCTTCCACTGCCTACTGACTGTTCTAACCCCACCCCCGTTCCACCCCCAGTTACATTATTTAGCCCTCTTTTCATTTCTACACTATCTTTCCCTTTACATCTTTTACCCTCCCCCCCAGTCGCTAGTTTAAACACTCCTCCAATCGTCTAGTCATCTTCTCCCCCAGCACTGCTGCACCCTTCCCATTGAGATGCAGCCCATCCCTACCATAGAACCAGTACTACCTTGGAGGTCCTTGCCTTCAGCTTGCTCCCTAGATCTCTAAAATCATTTTTAAGGACCTTCCACCTACCGCTAGCTTTGACATTTATGCCAACGTGCACCATGACAGCTGGATCCACACCAGCCCCACCCAGTAATCTATCAACCCGATCTTTGTGACAGATTTCCCTGTCTGTTCCCCTAATAATTGAATCCCCCACTACCAGCACCTGTCTAGTCTTCTCTGCACTCCTATCCTCCTTCTTAATGGAGCAGACATTCCCCTGGCTGTCAGAGGACGTGTCTTGCTGCAGCCATGGCCGGTTTTAGACAAGGTGTGGCCCTGGGCAAGTTTACAAGTGGGGCCCTAAATTCTAAGACATACAGTGGCGGAACTACCGCCAAAGCAGCTGCTATGGTGTCTGTAACCATAGGGGGCCTGGTGGGCCCCTGCTGCTTTTGTTTTTTAAATAGGCCTTTAACTGTTGGAGTTACTCCAGCAGGTAATGAGCCCTATTTACTTACTGGTCCCTACTCCTGCCCACGGCTTCCCCCACTACCCATTCAGCTCTCCAGGGAGCCCGGTGCATCCCATATCACGTCACTGACACTGATCAGCATCAGGACTTTGCTGACAGGGGCATGGTATGGAATGCATGGGGAAAAGTAAGTACGGCTGCAGTACTGGGTATTTGTTGGGCGAGGTGTGCCTGGCAGTTTCACTCCGACAATCTGCTATTATTATACTCTGGGGTCTTTTCTGACCTCAGAGTAAATGTTCAGAGGCCCTGGGGAGGTGAAAAAAAAAAAAAAAAACAGTCTTATTTACCTCTCCTGTGCTCCAACGCGAATTCCTGCTGTCTTCGGCCCTCTTCTATGATGTCACAGACAGCACGTGGGTCCAGCTGGCAGTATTGACGTACAATGATGCCGACGTAACCCACGTCTGTGATGTCATTGAAGACAGCAGGAAGTAGTACTGGAGCAGAACAAGGGCAAGTAAGACCTTTTTTTTCCACTTTTCCTGGGTCTCCGTACATTATACTCTGGGTTCTGAAGAGACCCAGAGTATAATAATAGTCCATAGGTCGTAATCCCAAAAAATTTCTGGGTTCTGCCATTTTTGTAATATTTTCACCAAACACCATAGGGGACATTATACTGTGTGAAGGGGCCACTATGGGACATTATACTGTGTGAAGGGGTTGCCATGGGACATTAAGCTGTTTGAAAAACGTTTCAATTTATAAGAATGCTGACATCCAGTATGACAGTCCAGTCAGTAGCGCTACTGTCTTATGCGGAACCCCGCCATCATATGGCTGCATACCTGGTTTATTAACCCTTTTTAGGTCGGCGGACTGTTTTTCTGTCCCCCTCCTATTGGTGTCTGAGAGTCTGAAGAAGGCCATATTTAGGCCAAAAACGTTCACAAGTCTCTACTGTATACGTTGTTCAGATATCTCTATAAATGTGTCTGTTACTTGAACACCGGATCAGTGATAAATAAAACAAGTGATGGATAACCTCATTTGGAGTCTGAAGTCCCTATAGTTATGATACTGATGGGTTGGTACCCTACTTCCTCACTCCTGAAGAAATATATCTAACCACGTGCTACACCACATTCCTACCCCACAATGGGGCATAATACTATGTGAAGGGGCCACTGTGGGGCATAATAGTGTGTGCAGGGGCTACTATGGGACATAATAGTGGGTGAAGGGGCCACTATGGGGCATAACACTGTGTGCAGGGACCACTATGGCGCATAATAGTGTGTGCAGGGACCACTATGTGGCATAATAGTGTGTGTAGGGACCACTATGGAGAATAATAGTGTGTGCAGGAATGCAGTTTGTGCGGGGGGGAGCATATCAAATGTTCGTCTTGGGGCCCAGTCATTCCTAGTTATGCCACCGAGTCCAGTATAGGTACAGTCTATTTATGGCTGTGTTGTTATGGAAACCTGGTAAGTTAAATGTGAACTTATATTGGTTGATACACGTGATATGACTGGACCTGCAAACTGCTATTGACTAATACAGGTCATAAATAGCTTGGTTGCTATGGAAACCTGTGTGCCTGTGGAGATTAAGCGCCTGCGAGCTTCTATTGGCTGATAAGGGACATGTGACCATGTGTATGGCAGTTGGAATATGAGTGAAAGACTTGCAGGCTTGTATTAGCATTTTTTGGGAATACGGTATCTCAGGAGCGGTATGTCCTAGAGAGCTGAGACCTGGTCTAAAATCTTCCTGGACACCTGATGTACCTGTGTGCCAAATTTGGTGAGGATCGGTCCAGTCGTTTGGTCGCGCATAAAGAACAGAAAGGCAGACAGACAGAAGCTCATTTTTATATATATAAGAGACTAGCAATAGGACCTGGCTTCGCAAGGGTATATTTCATTTTTTGTTTGTGTAGTGGCCTCATAAGAATTGGCCAGTTTTGCACTTGATATCCAGTATGGCAGTCCAGTATAGGTACAGTCTATTTATGGCTGTGTTGTTATGGAAACCTGGTAAATGAAATGTGAACTTACATTGGCTGATGCATGTCATATGACTGAATATTTAAGGACCTGAAAACTGTTATTGACTCATACAGGTCATAAATAGCTTGGTTGCTATGGAAACGTGGTATAAAGCTGTGTGTATGTCAAGACTGAGGAACCTGCGATTTTCCATTGGTCCATAAGCGTCATGTGATCATGTCTATCTCAGTTTGGAGATCAGTGAAAAACCTGCGATCGGTTGTTATGGAAAACTTGGAGTAAAGCTGTGTGTATGTGACCTTGTGTAACAGTGTCATCCACAGCCCCCTACCCCTTTAAAGCTGACCTACAGCAGTGAAGAAAAATGGCTTGGTTGTTATGGAAACATGGAGTACAGCTGTGTGCATGTGGCTGACAATGCCTTGTCAGATTGGAGACGGGCTTGGGTCTGCTGAGAGTTTTGATTAGATCGAGCAGCATCCATGTGTTTTGCTGCAGGGGGCATGACTAGTTTAAAAACATTTCAATTTATAAGAATGCTGACATCCAGTATGGCAGTACAGTCAGTGGCGTAAATATCGGGGTAGCAGTGGTAGCGGCTGCCACAGGGTCCGGGACATTAGGGGTCCTGGCGGGCTCCTGATGTTTTTTTTTTTTTTTTTTAATAGGTCGTTACCTGCTGGTGTAATACCAGCAGGTAACAGGCCCTATTTACTTACGATCCCCGCTCCTGCTCATGGCCACCTGCGCTTCACCTTCTGTGGAGGCGGCTGTGAGCAGGAGTGGGGATTGGTAAGTAAGGCCTGCGGGCCGTGAACCCCACAAACACTTTTCAGACCTCAGAGTATAATGATCGAGGCCCAGAGGAGTTGAGGGAACATAAAAAAAACTGTTACTTACCTCTCCTGCGCTCCAGCGGGCTTCGGGCCTCCTTGGTGATGACCCAGACGTTGGTGGGCAAGTCCGAAGTCATTATGCGTCGCGACGCATGCCTGGCGCACGTGACATCTGGTCCAACATTGAAGAAGGAGTGCACATAATACTATATGAAGGGGCCACTATGGGGCATAATACTGTGTGCAGGGGCCACTATGGGGCATAATAATGTGTGCAGGGGCCACTATGGGGCATAATACTGTGTGCAGGGGCCACTATGGGGCATAATACTGTGTGCAGGAATGCGATTTGTGCGGGGGGGGGGAGCGGGTGCTAGGGGGGCCCATGTCAAATGTTCACCTTGGGGCCCAGCCATTCCTAGTTACGCCACTGAGTCTAGTATAGGTACAGTCTACTTATGGCTTTGTTATTATGGAAACCTGCTAAATTAAATGTGAACTTATATTGGCTGATACACGTAATATGACTGAATATTTAAGGACCTGCGAACTGCTATTGACTAATACAAGTCATAAATAGCTTGGTTGTTATGGAAACCTGTGTGCCTGAGGAGACTAAGTACCTGCGAGCTTCTATTGGCTGATAAGGGACATGTGACCGTGTGCATGGCAGTTGGAATATGAGTGAAAGACTTGCAGGCTTGTATACAGTAAACTAATGCAGGTCATTTTTTGGGAATACTGTATCTCAGGAATGGTATGTCCTAGACAGCTGAGACCCAGTCTAAAATCTTCCCGGACACCTGATGTACCTGTGTACCAAATTTGGTGAGGATCAGCCCAGTCGTTTGGTCGCGCATAAAGAACAGACAGACAGAAACTCATTTTTATATGTATAAGAGATATATCAGTGAATTACAGTATATCAGTGGGTATATAGATGATACATTTGAGGAAAGGATATGATTGATTAGAAGATGGCCAGCCTGTCCAACCAAAGCAAGATCAGGTCATGTAGTCCCCCATATGTTGCAGCCATGTATAACTAAGGTTAAGTTCACATCTGCGCCAGAGTCTCCAGAAACCGCTGAAAATCGGCGGAGACAAAAGTTCTGCATGGAGAAATTTTCTCTCCACCAATTTCAAGAGGACCTTTCACATCCTCTGGTACCCAATGGAAAGCTGACAGTGCACTGAATTCAGCGCACTGTCAACTTTGACGGTTCATGTCTGCGTGCTGGAGATATTGGTGCCGTTAGTTTCGTCACCGATATCCCTTCACCGTCGGAAGGGCGGGCCTTACTGTTCAGCGTCATCGCTGGGGGTAAGGAACACCCCCCTGACTGTACTCTTCTATAGCCTTGTACTGTCAGCAGGGGCGTTCCTTACCACCCAGCAATGACATGGAGCAGTAAGGCCCGCCCTTCTGACAGTGGAGAGATATCTGTGCCGAAAAGAATGGCACCAATATCTCCAGCACCCAAGCGCTCATCGGGTATATAATACTGCAGGTGCCAGAGGATGTGAAAGCTCCTCTTTCAGTTTTGAAATGGTGGACGCCATTCTAGTCAATGGGGTCCGTCGGTGTCTGTGTGTTACCTCTAAAACAGTGGTCTGGATTCCCCAGCGGACCCGAACGGTGGAGAGGCCGAAGCAGTTGTGAACCTAGCCTAAGAGTTTTTAATTCATTTTAAAATGACAGTTTTTATCTGGCTTCATCATTTACATATAGAGCAAGAATCTTAGGAAATATAATGGTGATCATCCTGACAAATGTAATGCAAAACTGCAGTAAATACTGACACCATAGCAAAGCAAATATATATGAAATTCTGGTAGAGAATCTGTATTACTACACATACACACACACAGGCACATGACAGAACATGTGTATACACACACACACACACCATGTACACACACACACACAACATATGATGTACAGACACACACACATACAGAACATTTACACACACACCATGTACACGACACACACACACACACACACACACACACACATACATACTTGGAGCCAAGTCAGGGATCGATTACTCTGGGCTGCAGGAGCCCAATGTAGTTGATCATCCCCTGCAGTGCAAGACTCCAGGAGGAGAAGGAGGAGGGAGTTGTCAGCCTGTGCCAGTGAGAGAGGCAGTCAGCACCTGGCAGCCCAGGGGGCCCCTTAAGTTGCGGAGGCCCTGGGTGATTTGCCAGTTTGCCTCCTCTTAAGGCTGGCCCTGCAGCAGTGTTACCTCTGTACTAACATGCCCCTCATCTACTAATTTAGCAAACTTGTGTAGCCCTATTTGGGGGGGGGGGGTATGAGTATTATCCCTCCTGCAACAGACTCTGGTGCTGACCTGTGTGTATAATGGGACCTGAAGGGAAGAGTGGGAACATATATGAAATATATCAGTACCTCCACCCAGGATAGAGCCTCTGTATTACAGGGAGGATCTCTTCCTGGGACTTACCCATGAAGTACAGTTAGTAGCCTTAACAAGGATCACTGTACTAATCTCACAGTCTGAAGAATACATACAGATACCATATAAGGTTATAACAGTAGCTTTATAAGAATCAACAGGGTAATAATACATACATACAATATACTCAGAACACAGCAGTACCACAACAACCAGCAAGTCCGCTTAGGTTATATACCCGGGTATATATATATATATATATATATAATGTGGGGAACCGCTAAGGTAGATGCTTGGTAGCAGTGCAGGAAACAGGGACACAGAGACTGGATCACACTCAGGTTCAGAGTTTATTCACTTGCAAGTGAATTAACAGGTGTTGCCTTTACAAAAGGCGCAAACAAAGAAAAAAACAAACCCTTCTCGGCTGAGAAAACTAATACAAGAAACAATCCCTCTCTATACAAGAGCCTGGCTGCCAGACTCTCGCTCTGGTTACATTAGACGGGTGGCACAGATTTACCTTCATGTAGGTTCAGCTATACAGCTCAGACTGTTCCTCAATGTAGTGCCACACCTCCTAGTCCTGACACACACCCTATATCAGGCCTTAATTAGTCAGGTGACCTCCCTGCTGTGGGCTTCTACCAGACACCCTTTAACTGCCTGGCTGGAACATACCTGTTCTCCCAAACCACACCCTTCACTTTCTCACATACCCTCCCCCTCAGTTCTGACCCCTTTGGGCGAACTCCAGACATTAAACAATGAGTCCTGGACAAGGCATCCGCATTGCCTTGCAGTTTCCCGGCTCTGTGCTCCACCGAAAAACTAAAATTTTGAAGGGACAAGAACCACCTAGTAACCCTGGCATTCTTGTCTTTGGATCTGCTCATCCAAGTGAGGGGTGAGTGGTCGGTCACTAGACGGAACTGCCTCCCCAGCAAGTAGTACCTCAGGGCCTCTAACGTCCATTTTATCACCAGACACTCTTTCTCTACTATGCTGTAGTTCTTTTCTGCTGGTGTTAGTTTCCTGCTCAGATAGGTAACTGGATGCTCTTCTCCATTCACCTCCTGAGACAGGACAGCTCCCAGCCCTACATCTGATGCGTCTGTTTGTACCACAAATTCTTTGCTGAAGTCGGGCGTAATGAGAACAGGAGATCCACACAAGGCCAGCTTTAATGCCTGAAAAGCACTTTCGGCCTGATCATTCCACTGTACCATAACGGACTTTTTACCCTTTAGAAGGTCCGTCAGGGGAGCAGACACTGTGGCAAAGTTTGGTATAAAGCGTCTGTAGTACCCCACAATGCCCAGGAATGACCTAACTTGTTTGGTGCTCATAGGTCGAGGCCATTTCTGAATAGCATCGACCTTGTTGACCTGGGGTTTGATTATACCACGGCCGATCACATATCCCAAATAGCGCGTCTCCTCCATCCCCAAAGCACACTTCTTGGGGTGAGCAGTCAGGCCAGCTGCTCTTAAGGAATTCACTACAGATTGTACCTTGGGCAAGTGACTCTCCCAGTCATTGCTGAAAATGATGATATCATCCAGATATGCTGAGGCGTATCTCCTATGAGGTTTTAAAACTATGTCCATTAACCGTTGAAACGTGGCTGGGGCCCCATGGAGCCCAAACGGTAACACAAGATAATGGAAAAGACCCTCAGGAGTGATAAAGGCAGTCTTTTCTTTGGCACTATCCGTCAGGGGTACCTGCCAGTATCCCTTAGTGAGATTGAGAGTAGTGAAGTACCGGGCCCCTCCCAGTCTCTCAATAAGTTCGTCTACCCGTGGCATGGGGTAGGCGTCAAATTTAGATACCTCGTTCAGTTTCCTGAAGTCATTGCAGAACCGTAATGTTCCATCTGGCTTGGGAACTAGGACAATGGGGCTAGCCCATTCACTTTTGGACTCCTCAATGACCCGTAACTTTAACATTTTCTGCACTTCCTCTGAAATGGCTTGTCGACGAGCCTCGGGGATCCGATACGATCTCGACCGTACTTTCACCTGGGGCTCGGTAACAATATCATGTTTGATTACGGACGTACACCCGGGTAGCTCGGAGAACACGTCTGTATTCCTTGCTACAAACTCTCTGGATTCTTGCCGTTGGCTTTTTGTGAGGGACTCCGCTATTGTTACCCCTACTGCTTCCTCTATAGTCCTAACCGCAGCCTGTGGGGACAGTACAGGAGGCAGTTTAGCCGGAGATCTTTCTGTAAGCAGACTCTCTCTGTCTTTCCACGCTTTTAGCAGGTTTACATGATAAATCTGCTCTGGTTTTCTCCTACCAGGCTGACGAACCTTGTAGTCCACCTCTCCTATTTTCTCCATTACCTTATAGGGTCCTTGCCACTTGGCAAGGAACTTACTCTCCACTGTGGGAACGAGTACAAGAACTCGGTCACTGGGTCTAAAGGTCCTTACCTTCGCTGACCTATTGTAAACCCGGCTTTGAGCCCTTTGGGCCTCCTCCACATGCTCTCTGACTATGGGCATAATGGCCGCTATCCTGTCCTGCATACTAGCGATGTGTTCAATAACACTTTTATGGGGGGTGGGTTCTTGCTCCCACGTTTCTTTGGCAATGTCCAACAGACCCCCTAGGATGTCTGCCATAGACCAACTCAAAAGGGGAAAACCCAGTGGAAGACTGTGGTACTTCACGGATGGCAAACATCAAACATGGTAACAGCGCATCCCAGTCCTTTCCATCTTTGTTTACCACCTTTTTTAACATGCTTTTTAGGGTTTTATTAAATCGTTCTACTAACCCGTCTGTCTGGGGATGGTACACAGATGTACGTAACTGTTTGATATTAATGAGCTTGCACAGTTCCTTGGTGACTTTGGACATAAACAGGGTACCCTGATCCGTGAGGATCTCCTTGGGTAGACCCACTCGGCAAAACACGGCAAACAATTCCTTGGCAATCAACTTTGCCAACGTATGCCGTAGTGGGATGGCTTCAGGATATCGGGTAGCATAATCCATGATTACCAAAATATGCTGATGCCCCCGTGCGGACTTAACCCTGCTGTACTGTTCGGTCAAAAATGACCGAATTTGAAATTTGATATTTTTTTAAATATTCATTATGCGGTTCTGAAACTTGTGGTTCATTGACTTTTCCTCATTTGAGAGGTTCTTACTAATAGCAGTTTTTATTTATTTATTTTTTGTTTACTTTTTGCTCCACGTCTTTTTTTACACTTGTACTGTTCAGTCAAAAATGACCGATAGCCTTTTATACTAATCTCCAGCCATTTTTTTAAAAAAAATAAAGGAGTTATAATCTCATTTTGGTCTATATAGTTCATCTGCTACTATTTATCAATTTATCTAGGTCCTTTTGGTCCATGCAGAGTTACACATACATACATTTTCAAATTATGATACTGTAGATGGACACCTGTAAACGCAAAACTAATCGGTGGCCGATGGTTGTTTTTTACAACATTCTTGATGTGTCGGCGTACAATGCATTTGTGTTATGGCGTGACATAGACCCAAATTGGAACAAAAATAAACTATATAAAAGAAGAATTTTTTTTAAGAGGAGTTGGGAAAATCACTGGTTAGGCCATATATTGAACAAAGAAAAGTAACTCCCAGAGATGATGGAGCTGCAGCCATTGTCCACAGGATCCAACAGCATGCTGAAGAAAGTGAACCAAGGGCTTCCGCTAGCACTGCAACGATACCCACGGCCTCCACCAGCAGTGCAACCAGCCTAAAACGGAAACGATGCGCCTTCTGTCCAACATCAAGTAATCACAAATCAAATGTGATATGTTGCAAATGTGGAAAGTACTTATGCAAAAGACATGTAAATTATACTTGTGAGGAATGCAAACAGTAAATTTAGCACCTTGAACCTTATTTCACATTTTATATAGAAAAAACTCGACTTTTTATTTTTTTGTTTGTTTTTTTTTTTTTTTAAATATATTTACATACAGTTTGATGTTATTAGTTATAGTTTTATAAAGATTTTTTTTGTGCAAATGTAAAATATATATGAATAATGCAATAAGGCCATGTAACATTTTTTGACACAAAAAAAAAAAAAAATTAAGTTTTTGATTCCATTTTTCATTTGTTTATGAACAACCATGTTCACATACAGTATAATAATGCAAAAGAAATTAAAATAAAATACTTAAATTAGTTAAAAATCCAGACTTTAATAGGCCCGGTCAAAAATGACCAGAACAGTATATGTGTATAGTAGAACCGAACAGAACAGCAGGGTTAACTAAAGGACCTACCAAGTCCATGGCAATCCTTTCAAAGGGCACCTCAATAATGGGCAAAGGTACCAGGGGGCTTCGAAAGTGTGCCTTGGGGGCATGCAACTGACACTCCGGACATGTTTCACAATACACTTTAACTGCATGATATACCCCTGGCCAATAAAAACGCTGCACTATACGGTCCCCCGTTTTTGTGGCACCTAGGTGTCCCCCCTAGCACATGTTTATGTGCCAAATCCAGCTACTGTCCGGCGATAAGGCTGGGGTATCAGTAACTGCTCTAAGGTCTCTCCTCGCACCTTGTCAACTCGGTATAACAACTCCTGGTTGACAACCACGTGGTGAAACACCTCATCAGCGCCTGGGCGTTGAGACACACCATTGACAACTATTACATTCTCCCAGGCCCTTAACAGAGTGGGGTCCTGGAGTTGTGCAGAACCAAAAGCAGCACGAGATACCTTCAAATCGGATATTAGAGGTTCGGTACTGGCTGCCTCGGCTTCACCTGCATTACCTCTAGGGGAAATACAGAGCTACCACTTCCTTCTAGCATGGTCACCCCTACGGCAGGAACCCTAGAGTCCAAGTCATTGGGTTCAGGCTCGAGGACCTGACTAGCCAATACCTGTGGTAATCTTGGGGGTGGGTTTTCTGACCCTTGTTTTCCCCGCCATAGAGTCCAAAACAGGGGAAAGTCCCGTCCCAGAATGAGGTCATGGGGTAAATTCTGGACAACCCCTACCTCGTGTCGGCTTTCCCCACAGGGGGTCTGGATAGCAACAATCACAGTCGGGTAGTCTCTTAAGTCGCCATGTATGCACAGGACCCCAACTGAGCATCCGGTAACAGTCCCGAGGTCGACATGGGACCCTTTTACGAGGGTAACCCGACTGCCAGAATCCAGTAGTGCCACCACTGGGCACCCAGCCACGGTCACTTGGCATAGGTGGTGCCCATCATCAGTGTCCGCGGTGGCAGCAGCATAAGCTGGGGCAGCATAGAGGGACACCCTCTGACCCAGACTGCAGTCCATGGGCTCTAAGGCATGGGGACAATTAGCCGCAATATGGCCTGGCTCATGGCAATCCCAGCAGACAACAGTTTCTCTCCTCCTCCCCTGGGTCACTACCTTATCCTGGGGGGCTCGAGGAAGGTTGGCCCTCCAGGCCCTGGGGACTTGTGAGATCTGTGGGGGCTCCTTCTTGAGGGACTGTGTAGCCCAATAGCGCTCCACCAACTCCACCAATGCATTGGCGTTTTTTGGGTCTCCATGCCCCACCCACTGCAGGATCTTACCCGGTAAAGACCTCAGATACCGGTCCACGACAACCCGCTCCACCATCTGGGCTGGGGTCAACGTCTCCGGCTGTAGCCACTTATGGACAAGTTGTACAAAGTGGTGCATCTGTGACCTCGGTGGTAAGGCCTCCCGTATTCCCAACTGTGGACTCTTTGAGCCCGAACGTGCTGGTCCACACCTAGCCGGGCCAGGATCTCCACCTTCACCCGCTGGTAGTCGCATGCATCCTGTTCACTCAGGTCAAAATAGGCTTGCTGGGGCTCTGCAACTAAAAACGGTGCCAACACCTCTGCCCAGAGGTGTCGTGGAAGCCTTTCACGGTTGGCTACTCTTTCAAACCCAGTCAGATAGGCCTCTATGTCGTCCTCTGCCGTCATCTTGGTCAGCGCTTTACGGACCTCTTTCCTGATGTCCCGCTCTGGCTTTGGTAGATCAGCCTTTTGCTGAGCGGCCAGCAACAATGACAACTGCTGGGTCAAGAGTCGGTTGGTCTCTTGTTGCGCTGCATTAGCCTGTATCAGCTGTTTCACAACCTCCTCCATGGCTGTGGCTCTTTATTTCAGTTCTGCCAGCTACAGGACACGCAGCCCATGTATGTCTCACTGCACATATGCCCACATTCTAAGCACCATATGTGGGGAACCGCTCAGGTAGATGCTTGGTAGCAGTGCAGGAAACAGGGACACAGAGACTGGATCACACTCAGGTTCAGAGTTTATTCACTTGCAAGTGAATTAACAGGTGTTGCCTTTACAAAAGGCGCAAACAAAGAAAAAAACAAACCCTTCTCGGCTGAGAAATAACTAATACAAGAAACAATCCCTCTCTATACAAGAGCCTGGCTGCCAGACTCTCGCTCTGGTTACATTAGACGGGTGGCACAGATTTACCTTCATGTAGGTTCAGCTACAGAGCTCACACTGTTCCTCAGTGTAGTGCCACACCTCCTAGTCCTGACACACACCCTATATCAGGCCTTAATTAGTCAGGTGACCTCCCCCCCCCCCCGGGGCTCTCCCCCACCCCCTTAAAACCCCTGGCGGGGACATACCTTTTCTCCCCAACCCCCCCCCTCACTTTCTCACAATATAGGTATATAGCAAGAGTCCGGTGCACAATACCTCCAGGCAACAGAAGAGATGCAGGGGCCCCTGTGGATGACTGTGGATCCTCGGATTCTTCCAGGAGATGACAGACAGCCGATCAGGAGATGATGATGATGATGAGATCCTTCACTGGCAGCAAACAGGGCGACAGTAATGGTAGTAGATGCAGGCCTGACTACCCTAACACTGAGTCCTTAACCTGCCAGCTAAATTACTAGCACAACCAGGCCTCTAACTAGCTAGTTGGCCGTCGGAAGCCTAACCTATCACTGCCCTGAACTATATATATATATATTGATCCCTAACTACAGTTACTAGCTAGGTCCTGTGAGTATATAGGGGTAACACATACCTAACTATATACTCTGAAGTAACGTGGAACAGGTGGCTCTGAAATAAGGTAGAACAGCTTCACTAGCTGATCTCAAGGATATAGATTCTTAAATATCTACTTATCTACTCCTTAGAATTACACCTACCACCTGCCTTAGACTCCCACAGACATAACATGTCTGTCTCACAGCAGCTGTGCCTCACATGTCTCTGACTCACTGTATTTACAAAACAAACCCTGCACTCAGGGCCGGCGTTAGGGGGGGCAAACTGGGCAATTGCCGAGAGCCCCGTCCCCAAAGGGGCCCCCGGGATCCGGAACCTGATGACTCCGGATCCCGGAGTCAGGCCCGGCCAAATCAATAACAGAAAGGGGCCCGAGGTGAGTAAAAATAACAAACATTTTACTCACCTGTCCTGGCGTCCGACGTCATCTTCTGGCGTTGCGGACATCACCGCTGAGGCCAGGTCTCGGCCGTAGCGATCACGTGGGGCGTGCTGACAGCCTGCCTCACATAATCGCTGAGGCCCAATCACAGGCCTCAGCGGTAACGTCCACAACGCGTGACATCAGCCGCAGAGAAGAAGAAGCGGTCGCCGGCGGGGATAGCGGGGCAGCGCGAGGAGGCCAAGGAGAGGTAAGACAAGGTGAGTATAACTGTTTGTTATTTTCCCTTACCTCCCCCGAGCCTTCGATAATTATACTCTGGGGTCTGAAGAGACCCCAGAATATAATATAATAATAGCACTGTAGGGCCCCTGTGGAGCATTATACTGGGGGCCCCTCTGGATAGCATATTATACTATATGGGGCCACTGTGGAGCATTATACTAGGGAAGGGGCCTTCTGGATACCATGTTATATTCTGTGGGGCCTCTGTGGAAAATTATAATGTGGGGGGGGGGCTCTGGAGATAATGTTATATTATGTGGGGCCACTTTGGAGCATTATGCTCTCCAGAGGGGCCCCCCAGTATAATGCTCCAAAGTGGCCCCACACAGTATAATATGCCCTCCAGAGGGGCCCCCCAGTATAATGCTCCAAAGTGGCCCCACAGAATATAACATGCTCTCCAGAGCCCCTCCACTTTATAATACTCCATAGAGGCCCCACAGAATATAACATGTTCTCCAGAGGGTCCCCTCCCCAGTATAATGCTCCACAGTGGCCCCACACAGTATAATATGCTCTCCAGAGCCCCCCCCCAGTATAATGCTCCAC
The DNA here is from genome assembly GCA_947044405.1 of Leptodactylus fallax. Taxonomy (NCBI): domain Eukaryota; kingdom Metazoa; phylum Chordata; class Amphibia; order Anura; family Leptodactylidae; genus Leptodactylus; species Leptodactylus fallax. Next base: position 6,782,612 of record CAMRHE010000023.1, on the reverse strand, counting down.
GGTTTCCCCACAAAGTATAATATGCTCTCCAGAGGGGCCCCCCCAGTATATTATACTGGGGGGGGGGCTTTGGAGAGCATATTATACTGTTTTGGGCCGCTGTGGAGTATTATACTGGGGAAACCTCTCTGGGCAGTATATTATACTGTGTGGAGGCCATTTCTGGAGCATGTTATACTGAGTGGGGTCACTGTGGAGCATTATTCTGGGGGGGACATCAGCAGAGCATATTATATTGCGTGGCGCCACTGTGGGGTATTATTTGGGGGGGACTAATGAGCATTATACTAGGGGGCCCTCTGGGGAGCATATTATACTGCGTGGGGCCTACTGTGGAGCAAAATACTGGAGGGGGCACTGTGGAGCATTATACTAGCGGGGGCCCTCTGGGGAGCATATTATACTATGGGCCACTGTAGAGCTTTATACTGGGGGAAGGGACAGTATGGGGAGCCTGTTATACTGTGTGGGGCCACTGTGGAGTGTATTATATTGTGTGGGGCTTTTCAGGAACATATGATACTCTGTGGGGCCATTGTAGAGCATTATACTGGGAGGGACTGTGGGGAACATATTATCCTGTGGGGGACCACTGTGGAGCATTATACTGGGGGAACCCCTCTGGGGAGTATATTATACTGTGTGGAGGTCATTATGGAGCATGTTATACTGTGTTAGGCCACTGGAGCATTATACTGGGGGGGCATTGTGGGGTGCATATTATACTGTATGGAGCATATTATATTGTGTGGGGCTGCTGGGGAGCATATTACACTGTCTGGGGCCACTAAGGGGTAGTATACTGTGTGGGCCACTGTGGAGTATTATACTGTGTGGAGCCTTACATACCATGTGGGGCCACTATGGGGGGCTCAGGGGAGCATTTTATACTGTGTGTGGTCACTGTGGAGCATTATATACCATGTGGGGAAACTGGAGGGCTCAGGAGAGCATTTTATACTGTGGAGCATTATATACCATGTGGAGCATTATACTGTGGGGGGGCTCACAATTCCTGCTGGCAGCCCTATGTGCTATGTCTGCATCACAGCTCCCTCACTATAATCTTGCACATACGTGTAGTGCCCCATGGCCATGTCATTCCCCATACAGTACTGTGCATGAACTGGCCATGGAGTTATTGGGGCCTGCACAGTACTATAGGGGCTGACTACACTGGGAACATACTCAGTAACACCAGATAGTCAGCACATATGTAAGATTTCAGTGAAGGAGCCGTGGTGTAGGCTATTAGCAGGAAGCTGTTGGGTGGGCCCCAGAACAAGTTTCTCTGGTGGGCCTAAGGCCCTTCAGTCCGACACTGTATAACGGAGAACTATTATACATAAGCGTGGGTTACTATATATAATTGGAAAACTTAAGTATGAGGGGGCTATTATAAGGGGGAACTATTATTTATAAGATGGGCTATTATTTATAAGGGGGGAACTATTATATATAAGGCATCCATTATAAGGGGGAGCTATTATTTATAAGAGGGGAACTATTTATAAAGGGTGTATAATTGTTAAGTGGGCTTATTTCTAAAGGGGGCTATTAGTGATAATGGGGACTATTATTTATAAGAGGAACTATTATTTATGAGGGGGCTATTATTTATAAGGGAGCAGTATTATTTTTACGGGGTGTCTGTTACTGATAAGGGGGAATATTACTGATACAGGGCACTATTTATCATTTATAAGGGAGCTATTACTGATAAAGGTGTAATATTATTTATAATCAGGGACTATTATTTATAAGGAGGCGCTATAATAACTGATGACTGGGTGCAAAAATCTATTAGGTGGTACAAAAGGTGCTCATTTGAATTGTGTGTGGTAAATGGGGCTTGTTATTACTTTTTTGTTGGCAGAAGGGAGGCGTTATTATAGGGGTTGTCACTGCAAGACGATGGTGTTGTTTGCATATCAGCATTTGGGGCCCTGCTTTTAATTTTGCCCAGGCCCTCACTTTGTCTAAAACCGGCCCTGCCTGCACTGAATGCCTGGGGTCTCTGAAGCCAAACTGCAGGGGCAGATAAGCTAGATACATTATATACTAGTAGAAATGGCAGTTCCCTACACTTGTAAGGAAGGGGGGCGGGCAGTTCAGGACAAACCTACCTGGCGCTCTTCCCTCTAGATCGCTGCTTTCTAACTGTCACCCAGCTAGCTGCCTCATGTTCCTGCACCTCCATGCTACCATCCCCCTCTGCTCTTATCCCAGCGAGTTCCTGCTCTGTGAGCAACAAACTCCTTTCCAAGTTATCAATGGATCTCAGTCTTCCAATTTGCTCATTTAGATCCATGATCTGGGCTTCCAAATGTGCAACATGCTTACATCATGCACAGCAGTATGCCCTCTCAAGCGGCTGCTCAAACAGAGAATACATGCTGCAAGATGTACACTGGACCGCATTGGTAAGAAAGGAGCATATCTTACCTGATGGGGATTATTACAGCAAAACAATAAGCATAATTCAAAATAAAGAGTGAAAAGATTTTTTTTTTTTTTGCAAAGTCCCTGAATCTAAAGTCACTTACTCTTAAGTCACACTTAGATCAAAACCACACTTTGAATTAAAACACACTCGCAAGCTCACACACTCGCTTTATACTTAGCTTTTTAAAGCTGCTCCAAGTTGCAGAGAAAGCTGCCACTGGTTCCTCTGGTTGCAAAGCAGATTCTTGTCATGTAACTGCATTGTTACTATTTTGGTCATAAAAATCTAAATTTTAATCCTCTGGGCATGCTCTCAATCAGATTCAAGCATGTTTCGACTGAAATCTCATCCCAGGTCTCTTCTACACGTTCCCAATGTTGGTGCATACTGGTCGACTGACTTGGGTACGAATACAGCTTTTTCTTCAACTGTACCCATAAGTGTTCAATTGGTTTGAGGTCTGGGGACTAATCCAGCTCCTCTACTTCATTGTCATTGAACCATTTTCAAGTCGTTGTCCTGCTGAAACACTATGTCATCCTTTTCATACCCAAAGTACTCAAGTGTACGAATTAACTTGTCTTGCAGGATAATCACATATAGCTCATCATTGAGACCACCACTGATCCTGTTCCAACGCCTTTGGCTGTGAAACAACCCTACATCATCATTGAAGTTGAGGCTTCTTCACCTTTTTTCAGGCAACCATACCAGACTTGTGTAACATGGTGCTTGCATGGACATCTGTGATCTCACTATTATGAAGCATACGAGCCACCTCCACTGCCATGTTTGTTGCACCAGAACTGATAGACTTTGTGATGAGCCTAGATGTCCACCTCTTAACTTTTAAATGGATGGATGGACTTCAGTTTGTGTTCTTCTAATTGTTATGGTGCTCACATGACGCAGTTTAGCAATCTTCCCAATAAGCATGATTGGAACATACAGATGGAAGGATACAACTTATTAAAAAAAAAATTGAACTAATAAAAGAGGAGGAGGAGTTGCATTGTATGTTAATAAAAAAGAACACATTTCCACAGAAATCACAGTTTTACAAAATGATAATTTATTGGAAAATATTTGAGTAGCAATTCAGGGGAAAAACAATGATAAGGACATCATAATAGGTGTTTATTATAGACCACCAGGACAGACAGAAGACATGGATGAGATTTTTTCACAGCAAATGACCACGCTTTCGAAGAAATATGAAATTGTTATCATGGGAGACTTTAATTACCCAGATATTCATTGGGAAACTCACACAGCTACGAGTAAAGGCTCTATCAAATTTTTATCCTCTCTAGCAGACAACTTCATTGCCCAGCTAGTAGAAAAAAACACGAGAGGAACATCCATTCTGGACCTAGTTTTAACTAACAAGGAGGACATGGTTAAGGAATTAAGGGTAGCAGGGACATTGGGATTCAGCGATCATGCTATACTCGAGTTTGGGTTTGTAAGAAGAAGAAGACCTGAGAAGACAAAGACTAGAAGGCTTGATTTTAGTAGGGCAGATTTTAGGGGCTTAAAGGTAAGGGTTAGTAGATTTCCATGGCGAAAAATTCTTAAGCACAATAATGCACATGAAGGGTGGGAAATTTTCCATAGAGAAATCATTAATGCACAGGAACTAACAATACCTAGAAGGAAGAAAAATGGGAATCACCTAAAAACTCCATGATGGATGACCAAAAAATTACATAACCTACTAAAAAGAAAAAGGAAACATACAACAAGTGGAAGATGGGAGCTATATCTAAGGGAGAGTATACAGCAGTTTGCAGACTCTGCAAGATAAGCATTAAAAAAGCTAAGGCTGAATACGAATTGAAGCTTGCAAAAGAGGTTAAGAGTAAGGTAAAAGGTTTTTGGGGATATGTTAAGAGCAAAAGAAAAGTGAAGGAAACCATTGGAGTCCTGAAGAACGATAAGGGTGAAAAAGTTAACATGGTGGATCAGCAGGTGGAGTTACTAAATTCATATTTTGTATCCGTCTTCTCCCAAGAAATGGATGGAAATATCAACATTAATGGTGATAGTGAGGAGGGGAAAGAGGACTCCAAGCTGATTATAAGTGAAGGTTTGGTAAGAGAACACTTAGATAAAATTAAGGAAACCAAGTCCCCAGGACCGGATGATTTACACCCTAGAGTTTTAAAAGAATTAGCAGAGGAAATAACAGAACCCCTTACAATAATCTTTAATAAGTCATGGGAAACAGGAGTGGTCCCTCTAGATTGGAAAAGGGCAAATGTGGTCCCCACCTACAAAAAGGGGAATAGGGACGACCCAGGAAATTACAGGCCGGTAAGTCTGACCTCGATAGTAGGAAAAATCTTTGAGCAAATCGTTAAAGAACATTTAATTAGGTACCTGGATGGGAAGGCTTTAATTAATCAGAGCCAGCACGGCTTTATGCCCAATAAATCTTGTCAGACTAACCTGATTTTCCTTCTACAATAAAATCACTGAATGGTTGGACCAGGGGAATGCAGTGGACATAGTATATCTTGACTTTAGTAAGGCCTTTGATAAAGTATCACATAACATTCTTATTGAAAAAATGATCAAGTATGGCTTTGATAAAAAATCAGTGAGGTGGGTTCACAACTGGCTTAATGATCGGGCACAACGAGTAATTCTAAATGGCTATACATCAAACTGGAAGAAAGTAAAAAGCGGGGTGCCGCAGGGCTCTGTCCTGGGCCCAGTACTTTTTAATATATTTATAAATGATCTGGATGATGGGATTATTGGGGAACTAATAAAATTTGCAGATGATACAAAGATAGGAGGAATAGCCAACACTAGAGAGGAGAGAGAGTGTATCCAAAAGGACTTAGACACACTGGAACAATGGGCTGAGGTGAACAAAATGGTATTCAACAGGGACAAATGCAAGGTCCTACACCTAGGTAACAGAAATGCAAGAGGCATATATAGTATGGGAGGAATAGAACTAAGTGAGAGTACAGAGGAAAAGGATTTGGGCAAATTCAACATGAGTCAACAGTGCGGTGCGGTGGCAAAAAAGGCTAATAAAATTCTAGGATGTATCAAGACGAGCATTGAAGCTAGATCAAGAGAGGTAATTATTCCGCTGTACTCTGCCCTGGTCAGACCCCACCTGGAATACTGTGTACAGTTCTGGGCGCCCCAATTTAAGAAAGACATCGATTTATTGGAGCAGGTCCAGAGAAGAGCAACCAAAATGGTGGAAGGTCTACAAACCATGTCCTACGAGGAGAGGCTAAAAGAATTGGGATTGCTTAGTTTGCAGAAGAGAAGGCCAAGGGGAGATCTAATAACGGTATTTAAATATCTGAAAGGTTGTCACAGTGCAGAGGGATCTAACCTTTTTTTATTAGCAGAAGGAAGCACGAGAAGTAATGGGATGAAACTAAGGGGAAGGAGATTCAGATTAGACATTAGGAAAAACTTTTTAACAGTAAGGGTAGTGAGGGAGTGGAATAGGCTGCCACGGGAGGTGGTGAGTTCTTCATCAATTGAAATCTTCAAGCGGAAACTGGATAGATATATAGCTGGGATGATTTAGGAAATCCTGCTTTTGCAGGGGGTTGGACTTGATGGCCCTTGAGGTCCCTTCCAACTCAAAAAGACAAAAAAAAAAAAAAAAAAAAAGACACCGCTATCGATGAGCTGGATGATGCAGTTTCTCTTTTCTTGGGAAACCTTCTTCATGGCTGATCCCCGATTTGAGCCAGTGACCTTTCGCTTGGGAATCAACCTAACAACACACCAAGCTATTAGGGAATGTGAGAACAGGTTGTAATTTGTAGTATACAAGAAGAAAAAGATTTTTCCACCACCAGGAGCAAAACAGTAACAATGCAGTTACATGACAAGAATCTGAATAACTAATCATATGCTAAATAGTTGCAAGTCAAATTTATGTATGAGATAGCCAAGATGATTTTCTATAAAATGATGGTAGTCTCATGTTGGAAGCTGTAGTGGATGGTGAGATATGGAGCCTGACAGTCAAAAGTTCAAAACATTGTTACCCTTTTGCTTGACCGTACACATTGTACTGCCATATAGAAATAGTTCTCTACATACCAATACATTATACAGGGAAAGAAATAAACTATTGACAGAGAAAACTGAAGAGGTAAGAAAAAAAAAAAAAAAACACATTAATTGAGCTTGTGCTGCAGTCAGTATGGTAACAGTTTTGCATGCTTTCTATGTATCATGAATCCAATCTCTACCTTAGAAACTAAACAACCTCCTCATTAATCCCTTAACCCTTTCCCGACATCCGCCGTAATAGTACGGCGCATGCTGGGTGCTTAAATATGGCAGCCGCTCGGCCCCGAGCAGCTGCCATAGCCGCCGGGTTTCTGCTGTATTATACAGTAGACACCAGGGGCTAATGCCCACGATCAGTGCCCGCAATGATCGCGGCCATTAACCCCTCTGGCGCCTCGGTCAAAGCTGACCGAGGCACCATTTTACCGGCGGCACACAGGTGCCGCCATTTTGCAGGGGATTGCCGGGTCCAGCGTCCCGTTGCTATGCCTTGTGAAGGCTCCCAGGCCTGTCTTTCATTAACTTCTATTGCGCCATTTTTTTGCAATGCATTAGCATTGTAATGCATTGCATTAGTGATCAGACCCCCTGGGGTTCAAGACCCCTAGGGGTCTAATAAATGCAAAATAAATGATAGAAAGAATGATAAATGGTTGCATCATGAAAAAAAATTTGTCCCGCAAACATTATGACCTTATATGGCTCTGAGAACGGAAAAATAAAAAAGTTATTGGGTTTGGAAGGGGGGAGGGGGAGAGTCAAAAATGAAAATCGAAAAATGTCACCGGCGGGAAGGGGTTAAGGACACAGCCTAAAAGTATCTTAATGACCAGCCCTCATTTTTCAAATCTGACGTGTGTCACTATATGTGGTAATAACTTTGAGACGCCTTAAAGGTGTTGTCCGAGATACATGAATATTTCAAGCATAAGCCCCCTATGCCCCCCCCTCCAACTTTCTAAATTACATACATTTATTAATTTTTCTTAGTTTTACTGTAATATATGTGACCTACATATATAAAAAATTTTTGCCTTTCCTCTGACGTTGCGGGGTCTCGGTCTAACAGATATTCACACCCTGGAACATCAGTGGAAAGAAGCCTGCTCACTCAGCCCCATTATACTTACCTGTTCCTCCTGTACTTATCCGGATCCTGGGACAACATTGCTGGAAGGCCGCCTCTTCATTGCGTGTGCTAGCCACCCACGCATGCGCAATATAGGCATGTATTGGGCTCCTGCGGTCACATGGGGCTTGCCAGTGTAATGGCATCATCGCGCCCCACGTGACTGCTGAGGCCCAATCATAAGCCCCAGCAGCGACGTCTGGGGCGTGTTTACCTCGGTCGCAGGATGAAGAAGATGCTGAAAACAGCTGGACGGAGTGAGGATGCCCAGGAGAGATGAGGCAAGGTGAGTATGAGTGTTTGTTATTTTTAATCACTTCCCCTGGGCCTCTACTCATTATACTCTGGGGTCTGAGGAGGGGGGGCTACCCCAGACCTTTATTGGAAAGATCATGTAATCTGGCCAGGCATACACCGAGGGAGTCGCTATTAGTACCCAGACATCGTGCCTCTGCATCAAATATCATACGTATGATCGGCATATATGATAACTCAGAGGATGTCTTAAAGATATTACGGATGTATTGGAATATATTAGGACAGGATCCTGACATCAGTGAAGTGATTACTCCTAAGCCCTCTATTAAGTTTCGGAGAGGTAGAAACCTGGCAGATAGGATCACACATAGCCATCTTAATCCAACACGGGCCTCATCCACATGGCTGGGGGGCGATGCGGCCAACTGGTACACATAGATGTGGATCTTGCTGGGCCTGTGACTATATCGGTAGAGGCTCTTTTGTGGTGGCGCACGTCACGGGCCATCAATATACAATTAGGAAATTTATTAATTGCCTTACAGAGGGAGTGGTCTATGTGGCATCTTGTTCCTGCCCACTGAATTATGTGGGCAAGACAAAGAGACAACTGCGTTGCACATTCTAGACCACGTTGGTGACATCACCCGTCAGGCTGATACCCAAATGCCAACCATGTTTGGGAATGCCACCAAGGGGACGTTTTTTCAATCAAATTCCAAGGCATGGAACGAGTACACAAATCCCCTCGGGGTGGTGACTGGGACCGTGTTATTCTATGCAAAGAAGCCCAATGGATATTCAGATTTAAATCGGTTAAGCCATTAGGGCTGAATGATGCTATGTCCTTTACGTCATTTATTTGACTAGAAGGCTGCATTTTGTAATAGGGGCATCCCTTTGTATATCCCCATACTGACTGTATGGCTGCAGGCTATAGGTTGGTAGATTATTTATGTAGGTTAATTCGTCTTTTTGATATAGGGGAATATGTCTGGAAATTGTGAACTGATGGGGCCTGGATCAGGACATATGTTCTATAGCCTACAACACTGCGGTGTGCCATTTCTATCATGGATAGATCGGCTATGCATAATCTTGGATGGTGATATGCATGGAGGATAGTATAGCGGTGGGATATATACAGTACTTATAGTGAAGATCAGGCTATAGATTTTTCATGTTTTGGTACGGATATATGCGTTATTAGAGAATCCTGTAATGGATTTCCAAACTGTCCCCTGTATCTATATTTATATCTATATACATAAAATATACTTGCCTTCTATGATCGTTTGCTCTGGTTTCTTCTTACAGCTGATTACCGATGTGTTTACATCAGGTGATCCCGCCTATAGGAACATGTTCCCTGCGATTGACCTAGATGTGGGCGGTTTGGTAACAAGAGCTGAGTCAGGTAGTACCCACTTGCTGTGGGTGCTTCTATGAGAACAGAATACCAGGATTTATATTTATGTAGGACAGAAAACCATATCTAATGGACACATGGTGGAGTTAGATGTTGATCCTCACCATGTTTGCAACTTGTAGATCTTAGTGTGGACATTTGGGAGCCACAACATTACCTGGTGTTATCGGCTGTTGCTCGTTATGTTAGTAAAGCACCCTCTGCAGAGTTGCTATATTTCAAAGAGATATTGATATATCATTCATATCATAGAAACCCTGTTATGGTTCTGAATCTATAGAGCTCTATAGAGAATAGTTTTCTCTATATTTATACATCTATATTTAGAGATCTCTATTTGAGCAAACTCCATGACAGGGAGGCGAGCCAGTGTTTATTATATATAGATCCTTTTTATCTGGAAGGACTAGCTTGCATATTGGCAAATTTTTGGAGTGTGTCGACGTTGTACCTGAGATTTAGGGCTTTTTTAAGATATTAACAATAAAAGTTATATTTTAGTTATTTTCTATTTCTTGGGATCAATTTCTGTGATGATAACTCATGCACACTGCAGCAAAAAAACAATCGAAATTGGGTGGTTTTTTTTTTGCTGAGGTGGACCTACTGGAATGGAGTGTAATACAGTGCATTCCATACAAGTAGATACAACCTGTTCAGACATCGAGAAGTAAAGAGGAATTTGAGGTGGACATCTGCCCCGGATTCTTCTTTATTTTCTGCCCCCGGCTCACGGTGCAGAGTATCGTCATTCTGCCCAAATGAATGAGTCTAACCAGTGGGGAGTCTCCAGCCGCGGTCTCCAAATCAGCTGCAGAATCTGTATCAAGATCCAGCAGGATGCTTTTTTTTTCCAGGTTCCTGCTCCAATTAGTTTCAATAGGAGGCACAATAAGAGAGGAATCTGCTGCTGATTTAGGGGAGAAATTCGCTGCAAAATCAGTGCCAGATTCCACCATGTGAACAGGGTCTGATGCTGTTAATAGTGCCACTCCACTGTGGCCCCCACAGTATCATATACTCCACAGTGGCCCCCACACAGTATTATATGCTCCACAGTGGCCCCCACATAGCAGTATTATATGCTCCACATTGGCCCCCACATAGTAGTATATTCTCCACAGTGGCCCCCACACAGTATCATATGCTCCACAGTGGCCCCCACACAGTATCATATGCTCCACAGTGGGTCCTATAGTATTATATGCTCCACAGTGGCCCCCACAGTATTATATGCTCCACAGTGGCCCCCACACAGTATTATATGCTCCACAGAGGGCCCCCGCACAGTATTATATGCTCCACAGTGGGCCCCCGCACAGTATTATACGTTCCACAGTGGCCCCTATGCAGTATTATACACTCCACAGTGGCCCCCACACAGTATTATACAGTCCACAGTGGCCCCCAAGCAGTATTATTTGCTCCAAAGAATCCCCCCCTTCCTAGAGCTGGTGTTATTATTATACTCTGGGGTCCCCTCAGACCCCAGAGTATAATAATCAAGGCTCCAGGGGAAGTGATTAAAAATAACAAACACTTATACTCACCTTACCTCACCTCTCCTGTGTATCCGGCTGTCTGCAGCATCCTTCTCGGTCCTCTTCTGCCTTGCGACTGAGGTCCTGTCCTGCAGACGTTACTGCTGGTGCCTGTGATTGGGCCTCAGTGGTCACGTGGGGTGCGATGACGTAATTACACCGGCGCACCCCATGTGACCGCTAAGGCCCAATCACAGGCCCCAGCAGTGACATCTGGGGCGCAGGACCTCAGTCACCGGCCGGAAGAGCCCAGGAGAGGTGAGTATAAGTATTTTTTTTATTTTTAATCATCTTCCCTGGGCTGGCATCTATTGGAAATTGGCCCAGTGATCGCCCAGGCCCCTTTCCATTAGCGGTATGTATAGCGGTCGGGGAACCAGGCTTTGCCCGACTGCTATCATGGTGGTCCGGGGCCACGGCCATTTCCAGCTGGCCTCCGGCCCCGTGCCACGTGCCGTTATGCCACTCCCGAGTGGACGCCCTCAGGAGCTTGGGGCCCCGACACTTGCCCAGGTAAGCCGGGTGCTGACACCGGCCCTGGATGAAGGGTAGCAGTGGAGGATGGAGGGTGGCAGAGGAGGATGGACAGAAGAAGATAAATGGTGGCATGGGTGATGCAGGTAGGTAGGCATTTTCGCACAGATAGCGCACTATAAATAACACTCAGGGCAGCACAGTGACTGCTCTGCTCACAATCCCAATGGGGAAACCCAGGTCAGTTGACTTCACTGTAAATACAGCATGTATGTATAAAACAACACACTAATACTTAACGAAACAGGAGCACACTCTCAGAGGTAACCAGACTGCAAGATCTGCAGGGAAACGTAGTACCCTTACAAGTGCAGAGCGCCAGTGCTACAGCTATACTCATCTCAGCTCTAAACTTTGATCTGGTCATAAATCAGTCTAAGGCTAAGGCCCCACGTTGTAAAAGCTCTGCATTTTACAGTACCTGCAAAGTGTATGTGATTCTGGCCAATCCCATTCACACATTGCTGAAAAAATCTGCAGCAGAAAATCATAGCATGTCAACTATACCTGCAGAAATGCTGCCATTTTCTTTATAGGTATAATAGGGGTAGAAAGTCCGCAGAGGAAAACTCTGTGAAAACACAATGAAAACGCTTTGAAATAAACTGCAATGCGTTTCCTCCGCGTTTCGCTATGTGGGGCCTTAGCCTAAAAGTTTGTTCAGAAGAGTAGAGAAAAGGGGCTGTCAGGCAGTCAGTCTGAGGGAATAGTTGATGAACAGCATTCTACAGCTTGCATTATACAGTAGTGTCTATACATATTGCTTTAGAAGCCACAAAATGCTGCATTTTTTAAATAAACACATCTATAAAAATGATTTTTAGTCCAAAATACATACAATTCAAGAATGTAAAACAATTGCTACAAAGGTGTACATACATGTAGTCAAACCTTTTATATATATATATATATATATATATATATATATATATATATATATGAAAGATGATGGTAATATGTGGGTAATATATAAATATACAATGTCAAATAGAAATCTACTTTTTTGAACATTGCATTTTAAATTAAACCAGAGAATGAGAATGTTTGGTTTGGGAAAAGATCTTTTCATATATCTCAGTAATTTATATTAATGACACATTCTAAAAATATATCGTCTGACTGCTTCATGTAAAACAGTCTCTGATGCTAAAAACGAGATGTTTTTATAGCAGTTAGAATTCCTTTTTTATAGGCAACCCTTTCTGCTTTCAAATGACACATACAGTTATTGAATTATGGCTAGAACAGCATGCATGGATGCATTACATTAGAAAACATTGAAGCCAGTTTGTCTCATTGTGTTAGTGCATCAACATGAATGCTGGGAACAGTCTTATAAAAACATTTCTGAATAATCTTTGTTCTGCAGTGTCACTATTATGGGAAAAATATCATCAATACAGACCTGAGTATGCTACATTGTCTTACAAATACTTGATTTATAGAAACTATCAAAAACATACCATTAAAAAAAAAAAAAAAAAAAAAAAAATATATATATATATATATATATATATATATATATATATATGTACAGTACAGACCAAAAGATTGGGCACACCTCATTCCAAGAGTTTTCTGTATTTTCATGATTATAAAAATTGTAGATTCACACTGAAGGCATCAAAACTATGAATTAACACATGTGAATTATATACTTAACAAAAAAAGTGTGAAACAACTGAAAATATGTCTTATATTCTAGGTTCTTCAAAGTAGCCACCTTTTGCTTTGATTACTGCTTTGCACACTCTTGGCATTCTCTTGATGAGCTTTAAGAGGTAGTCACCTGAAATGGTCTTCCAACAGTCTTGAAGGAGTTCCCAGAGATGCTTAGCACTTGTTGGCCCTTTTGCCTTCACTCTGCGGTCCAGCTCACCCCAAACCATCTCAATTGGGTTCAGGTCTGGTGACTGTGGAGGCCAGGTCATCTGGCGTAGGAGCCCATCACTCTCCTTCTTGGTCAAATAGCCCTTACACAGTCTGGAGGTGTGTTTGGGGGTCATTGTCCTGTTGAAAAATAAATGATGGTCCAACTAAACGCAAACAGGATGGAATAGCATGCCGCTGCAAGATGCTGTGGTAACCATGCTGGTTCAGTATTCCTTCAATTTTGAATAAATCCCCAACAGGGTCACCAGCAAAGCACCCCCACACCATCACACCTCCTCCTCCATGCTTCACGGTGGGAACCAGGCATGTAGAGTCCATTCGTTCACCTTTTCTGCGTCGCACAAAGACACGGTGGTTGGAACAAAAGATCTCAAATTTGGACTCATCAGACCAAAGCACAGATTTCCACAGGTCTAATGTCCATTCCTTGTGTTCTTTAGCCCAAACAAGTCTCTTCTGCTTGTTGCCTGTCCTTAGCAGTGGTTTCCTAGCAGCTATTTTACCATGAAGGCCTGCTGCACGCAGTCTCCTCTTAACAGTTGTTGTAGAGATGTGTCTGCTGCTAGAACTCTGTGTGGCATTGACCTGGTTTCTAATCTGAGCTGCTGTTAACCTGCGATTTCTGAGGCTGGTGACTCGGATGAACTTCTCCTCCGCAGCAGAGGTGACTCTTCGTCTTTCTTTCCTGGGGCGGTCCTCATGTGAGCCAGTTTCTTTGTAGCGCTTGATGGTTTTGGCCACTGCACTTGGGGACACTTTCAAAGTTTTCCCAATTTTTCGGACTGACTGACCTTCATTTCTTAAAGTAATGATGGACACTCGTTTTTCTTTATTTAGCTGCTTTTTTCTTGCCATAATACAAATTCTAACACTCCATTCAGTAGGACTATCAGCTGTGTATCCACCTGACTTCTGAACAACACAACTGATGGTCCCAACCCCATTTATAAGGCAAGAAATCCCACTTATTAAACCTGACAGGGCACACCTGTGAAGTGAAAACCATTTCAGGTGACTACCTCTTGAAGCTCATCAAGAGAATGCCAAGAGTGTGCAAAGCAGTAATCAAAGCAAAAGGTGGCTACTTTGAAGAACCTAGGATATAAGACATATTTTCAGTTGTCTCACACTTTTTTGTTAAGTATATAATTCCACATGTGTTAATTCATAGTTTTGATGCCTTCAGTGTGAATCTACAATTTTTATAGTCATGAAAATACAGAAAACTCTTGGATTGAGAAGGTGTGTCCAAACTTTTGGTCTGTACTGTATATTGCTTGTATATGTACAGTAGATGTCAGTATTTCAAAGATAGGGGCCACTCAAGAGATGATTGGGCATGATAGCTGCCATGTCTCTACTATTTTACACAGATATGACTGCGGTATGTGGGAGGTTCCTTCACTTTCTTTTCTGTTTGTGGCAACTGAACTCCCCCGCCTTGCAGTGAGATCACTGTTGTTATTCTGTTGCATTGCGGCCAGGAGCCTTCTAAAGCCTCCCAGACCTGCCAATGTAATGTTACTATTTAGCCCTGTGGCAGGGCTCCATAGTAACATAGTGATAGTATTGCAGTACAATTGCTTTTTCAAGCCTAATGGGGCTTGCGGGTTTAAAAAGGTTAAAAAAAAAAAAAACGTAGGAAACATAAATTCAAATCATCTCCTTTTGCCCATTGTACAAATAAAAATAAACAAAAAAATAAAGAAACATAATGGGTGAAACATTATTATGATTTGCATTTCTCAAGCTAGTCATAGTAAATGATAGTCATCATAGAGGCACACCTGGATTAAAGGGGTTATCTGGTTTCAGATTGATGGTCTATCTTTAGCATAGGCCATCAATATTACATCTATGGGGATCCAACACTCCTACAGATCACCGATATCGAGGCAAACCCTTGCAGATCACCAGTACCAAGGCAGTGATGGACAGCCACGCGGCTCACTCGTCGTGCAAACTGTTGTGGTGATGCTAGATACTGCAGCACTGTCTCATAGACTTCAGTGGGGCAGCATTGCAGTACCTACATTGCCCCTACAGTTTGTATAGTGAGTGGGCAGCTCGGCTCTCCCACACTGCCTCGGTA
The DNA here is from genome assembly GCA_947044405.1 of Leptodactylus fallax. Lineage (NCBI taxonomy): Eukaryota > Metazoa > Chordata > Amphibia > Anura > Leptodactylidae > Leptodactylus > Leptodactylus fallax. The sequence goes on along the minus strand of CAMRHE010000023.1, from coordinate 6,767,228 downwards.
CCGGTGATGTGTTGGGGTCCCCCACAGATCTAATGTTATCAATTTTAGAAACCGCATAACCCAGATAATGTTTACTCACATGACAGGGATTCACGGCTGTGTGCTGTTTTTTTTAACAGACAGCACATGGCCACATTGAAAATAGTGGAACAATTCACACAACAGTTTTATTAATAGTCGGATCCATAAATAATAGAACATGTCATGTATTGGGCCATTTTCACTGATCCCTCAATAGATTCAGTCTAGATCAGGGGTCAGCAACCTTCGGCACTCCAGCTGCTGTGAAACTACAACTCCCAACATGCTACAGTCACTTCCATGGGAGTTCCAAGAACAGCAGAGCAAGTATGCATGCTGGGAGTTGTAGTTTTACAACATCTGGAGTGCCGAAGGTTGCCTACCCCTGGTCTAGATTAAGTCCATGAGGGATCCATGAAAATGGATTATCCAAGTACAGGGCCCTGTTGTGTGAATAAACACTTAACAAGAGGCTCCATCTTCTTAAAATATCAAGTGCACTGCTGTAGATTTACTATATAACTCATGCCAGTTTCCTCTGCCCTCTTGCAGAAAAAATAAACCTGTCATTTTTACCAAACAATGAATGCCATAGAAACAAATGGTGCTATTAAAAAGTACCATTTATCCTGCAAAAAACAATCCCTCCTATGTCTCTCTAAGCAGAAAAATAAAAAATGTTATGGCTTTTGGAAAGTGGAGATTAAGAAAAAAAAAAAACACAATATAAAAAATCACTTCAACAGGAAAGGAGTTAAACTCTAGGGTAGAAAGCATCCTTTCCTCCTTATTGGACCACTAAACATAGAATCCAACCAAAGATAAACCTTACGTTAACTCCTTATCTTTCTTACTTATCTTCTGTCTAATATCACAAAGTCAGAACATGAAAAATAAATTATAACAGCAGTATATTCTTCTATTATGCTAGGTTCACATTAGCATTTGGGTTTCCATTCTACAGGTCTGCTTTGGCACCAGAAAAATGGAAACCTAATCCGCTTAAAAAGCGGTTACCCGCAGACCCCATAGAGTCAGTGGGCCCGGGGCAGCTGCCCCCTTTGCCCCCCCCCCCCACTAGCTACGCCACTGGTCCAGTTCCCTTTAGTTAGGAAGGTGTGTTGTAGGTAGTGGCCAGATGGCCAAGGGTTTTATTTTGTACTGATTGTTTTGTTGACTGTCTAAGAAAACCACAAATAAAATGGTTGCGGCCAGTTGGACTGTACTTGGCTGGAGTGGACAACTCTTCTTGCTTTACCAAAAGTGCCCATCTATCTCAAGCTGTTACAAGGGTTATTCTCATATTCCACATTTATAGCATATTCACAAGAGCATAGTGATGTAATTTAAAAAAAAAAAAAAAATAATAAAAATTTCCATTAAGTTTCAGAAATAATATTTGGAATTACTGAATTTTGGATATGTATGTTAATTGCTGCCAGCTTTGGAAACAAGTTGTCATTCACATGGCAATGCATGTATATTGGTACATGGAGTACTCTGGGTCACTCACAGTTTTTCCAAGACTGTTTTTTCTAGAATAAAAAAGCCATAAAAAGGCCCGCATTGCTTTTTGTTTTTATAGTTTTTTTTTTGCCTTGGCATTTTTATTCACACAGCATTGTGTTTTTTTGTGTTGTGCTTTTTTCCTGCTATTTTTGTGGCATGTATATGAGATATATAAATGTCACATCCCTTCACTCTCCATTTGAGGCTAATGGAGCAGGGGCCCCATTTAACCCAAATGGCATCACAACATACTGGAACAGGCCTTCTGGAGTAGAGAATGCCGTCTTCTCTTTAGCCTCATCAGATAACGGTATCTGCCAATAACTAACTTTTTGTAAGGTCAAGCGTTGTGATATACCTTGCCTTGTCTCTCAATCAATTCATCTACTCGGGGCACAGGGTATGCATCAAACTTTGACACTTCATTTAGTTTTCTGAAGTTATTACAGAACCTCCATGTACCATTGGGTTTTGGGATTAGTACAATGGGGCTTGACCATTCTCTGTCAGACTCCTCAATAACACCTAATTCAAGCATGCACTTGACCTCAGAGGACACCGCCTCTCTGTGGGCTTCTGGTATCCGGTACGGCTTCAGGCTCACTTTATTGTTAGGCTTAGTTTTAATATGATGTTTTATGAGATGAGTACAGCCTGGTAAGTCAGAAAACTTGCGTCTATTTTCCTGTAGGAATTCCCTTACTCCCTGCTTCTGGTGCACTGACAGTGCTTCACCTATCCCTACTGGGGGAATTGGCTGTATCTCCTCCTTAACCACAGTCTGGGTGGCTACCAAAGACTCCGGATCTTTCCACGGCTTGATCAGGTTTATGTGGTAAACCTGGAAGGGTTTTCTCCTGTCTGGATGATGCACCTTGTAGTTCACTTCACTCATTCTTTCTACAATCTCATAGGGACCCTGCCACTTTGCCAGAAATTTACTTTCGATGGTAGGTACTAGAACCAGGACCCTGTCCCCAGGATTAAAGGCCCTCACCCTGGCAGACCTGTTATAAATTCTGCTCTAGGCCTCCTGCACTCTTTGCAGATGCTCTTTGGCAATAGGCATCACCGTTGCTATTCGGTCCTGCATCTGTGCCATGTGTTCAATAACACTTTTATATGGGGTAGCCTCGGTCTCCCAGGTTTTTTTGGCAATATCTAACAAACCCCTTGGATGCCGGCCATAAACTAACTCAAAGGGTGAAAACCCTGTAGAAGCTTGGGGTACCTCTCTGACAGAGAACATGAGATAGGGTAACAGACAGTCCCAGTTACTGCCATCCTTTTCCACAACCTTTTTTAGCATATGCTTCAGGGTTTTGTTAAATCTCTCCACTAATCCATCCGTTTGAGGGTGGTACACTGATGTACGGATGTACCTGATTTTAAACAATTTGCACAACTCTTTCATGACCTTTGACATAAAGGGTGTACTCTGGTCAGTAAGGATTTCTTTAGGGATCCCTGTACGAGAGAACATGTAAAACAACTCCCGAGCAATATTCTTGGATGCCATGTTTCTTAATGGTACTGCCTCCAGGTACTGGGTGGCATTGTCCAATACAACAAGAATGTATTGATCTCCCCTAGCAGATTTGACAATGGGCCCCACCAGGTCCATTGCAATTCTCTCAAATGGCACCTCGATAATGGGAAGTGGTACCAAAAGGCTACGGAAGTGTGATGTTGGGGCACTTATCTGGCATGTACTCACAGTACCTTCTCACTTCTTCATATACCCCAGGCCAAAAAAACCTATGTGTTTTGCTAGTCCCCAAATGACCCCCCAAACACATGGTTATGAGCTATGTCCAACACCATGCGTCGGTACGGTTTTGGCACCAGAAGCTGTTCCACAATTTCACTGTTAACCTTGGTGACCTGGGACACCAGATCCTTATTCATGGCAAAATGTGGAAATTTCTGGTCAGCTTCTGATTCCTGTGGTACACCATTTATTACCATAACATTGGCCCATGCAGTGCTCCAGTGCAGTGGGGTCTCTCACTTGCTAGATCCCAAAGTCACCCCAAGACATTTCTAAATCTAACACCTGTTAACCAGGTAGGGAAGTTTCTTCTTCTTCCCCGGCTAACACTTCCAAGGCGAAAAAGTCATCAACATGCATTTCAGGTAAACTCCTTTTTCCAGTTTGCCCCTCATTGGTATCACTGTTTTCAATGGTCCTGTCACATAACTCATTATTTACAGGGGAAGGTACAGATTCTGCCGGAGTTTCTTCACTGGCAGCAGATTTTTTCCCCCTTTTCCACAATTCCCAGAACAATGGGAAATCACGACCTAATATTACTTCATACATACAGTAAGTCTTTTTACAACCCCAACTTCGTAGGTCACAGTTCCAGATGGAGTTACCAATTTAAAAGCGGCCACGGGGTAAGCTACGATATCCTCATGGATGCACAGTACTCTTATGTGTTTGTCTGGCACATAGTCCCTAGCCACAAGGCTGGCCTGAACTAAAGTCACCAAGCTACCAAAGTCCAGAAGGGCCTTCACGGAGCGGTCATTTACCTTCACAATACAAACATGCGGCTCAGTCCCTGGCCCCGGAATGGCTGCACAAACAGATTCTGCAAATAGCGACTGTCACCAACTAGCATCACACTCCATGGGCTCTGAGGTAAGAGGGCAACAGGCGGCCACATGTCCCCATTCATGGCACCTCCAGCAATGGGGAGTCCCGGGCCTCCTTAGCAGGGAGTCCTTTCTAGGACCAGAGGGCCCCTGGGGTTCAAGTTCTGTCAAGCCCTCGCCCAAACTCCAGAGCCCTGCTCCCATTCACACTTTTCCACACACCTCCAGCTGGAACTCTTACCCACTGATGTCATGGGTCTGGCCATCCTAGGAGGTGTTGGTGCTGCAGGGACATCACGGAGGTAGTCCTCAGTTGCTAGGTACGTTTCCACCAGGTTGACGAGCTGCTCAGCAGTCTTGGGGTCTCCATGTCCAACCAACTGTTGTAGCTCTGCCGGGAGGGTCCTGAAGTAATGGTTGATCTTTTCCACGTTCTGGGCTGGTGTAGAAGACTCTGGTTCCAGCCACTTTCACACCAGATGAATTAGGTCATACATCTGGGACCGGGCAGGTTTGCCCATGGTGTAGCTCCAACTGTGGACTCTCCTGGCACAAACAGCTGGCGTAACACCCAAGCGAGCAAGGATCTCCATTTTTAGTTTAGCATAGTCCCAGACATCCTGCTCCCTGAGGTCATAGTAAGCCTTTTGCGATTCACCTGACAGAAAGGGCACAATCACTTCTGCCCTCTCTGGAACTGGCAGTCTCTCTCTCTTCGCCACTCTCTCAAACACAGTGAGATAGGCCTCGACGTCGTCATCGGGTGTCATCTTTTGCATGACCTGCTGAACAGCCCTCCTCACATTAATAGTCACAGGAGGACTTATCTCCACTCGTTGGGGCTGAGCCACGACAGTCTCTCTGAGCGCAGCAATCTGCTCCATTAACAGGCAATTAGTTTCCTGTTGCTGTGCCATGGCCTGTTGTTGCTGTATATTGATCTGCTGCTGTGCTTGTTGCTGGGCTTGTAAAGCTTCTGCATGAAACTTTTGTTACTGTTCCATGGACTGCTCATGTCTCAGGTTAGCCTGTATCAGCTGCTTTATTACCTCCTCCATTGTGCTGGATGGACCTTGCAATGCAGTAGCAGCTTTAACCCAAGACATATGCAAGATCTCACACTTTTGTCATGCTGTTGCCCCTAGCAACAGTTGCCCACATCCTCCACCAATTGTAGGGAACAGCTCACACGGTGGGGGTCGGCAGTGACCAAGTTCACACAGCCAGCGGGTTTTTAAAACTCCAAGGGTACTTTAGTTAGGCGCTTCAGCACAAAATGACATTATATAAATAAACAAAAAGCCTAAGCCTGTCCGGCTCTAAATAAACAGCATTATGCCCATCACTAGCCTAGTGCAGGCAAATCCATAACAGCAAACACAATATCAAAGTGTGTAAACCTCCACTCCAGCGGTGCTCTGTCTCTCTTCCAGCCTGCCACTTGTCAGCCCTCCTTTTGCCAGGCTTCCTTCCTCAGTAATCACTCACAGGAAGCCTCTGCTGAGAGCACCTGGCAGTAGGGGAAAATCCCATAGTGGACCAGGGGGATGGACTGGAAGACTCCCACTGCCAACCTGTCCTCCAGTCCAGAAAATCCAGCCCATGTAACTTCCCTAGCAGACTACGTTCTGCTAAGGCAACATGTATCTTCCTGGATTTCCGTTACCACGCCTGGCTGAGGAAACCAGGTGAAATATACACCCCACCAGCACTTTACCATACACTTTACCACACCACACATAGAGGTTTTTTTATAGGCCTGTTCCAAAACCCAAAATATGGCCATAGTGGCACAGACATATACCACTGTATATGGATGTACCCATCAATGCATTGATTGTAGTTTGCTTTAGAACATCTAACAAACTTTGTCCCTTTTAATCCTCAGTATGAAGTCTTTGACTGGATATACCCTACTGGGCATAGGTGTACAAGAAGATGTAGAAAACTCCTGCACTGTGTAGCAGTGGCCGCACTCAAGGCAATCTAAGATATGACAGCACTTTAAATTGATAACCCAGAAATGGAAACTTCTGGGGGACCCCCTGCATACATATGTGAGTTCTCAGTGTTGTCAGTTTTCATGGAGCGGTGGTGGGACCTGCTGGCATCTTCTCCTACACACCGAATTACTGTTTTTTTGCCATTTCACCCCCCCCCCCCCCAATTGAACAAGAAGTGATTAAGACATTGCCGAAGATTATATAAATAAAAACTACAACTTGGCTAAAAAATGGGGTCAGAATATGGGAACTCAAAGTCTTCATACAGCTCTTAGAACGGAAAATAACAGTTACTGCTTTTGGAAGTCTGGGAGTAAAAAAATGAAAATGCAAAAACCACTGGGAAGTGGTTAAAGAATCCGAAATTTCATGCAATTTTTAGAAACATTATTTGGTGTTGCAAACTTGCATGGATGTGGTTATGGCTGTAAACAAATAAGTAAGAGTATTGCAATAACAAAGTATAGCGGTGCTTTAACTTTTGCAGTGACGTACATTTTAAGACTGACTCCATTTTTTACACAAGCCTTTGATGCAGTTTTTGAAAAATTACAAAAAAGTAAGTTATGACTTTAAACTACTTTTAGAGTCTCTCTCTGTTTTTCAAAACATTTATTGTATGTTTGTGGTATACTGGTACATCCAATCTTGTTTTTATAATATTTTTGGTCTCCTTTATGTACTTTTTATGTGAATATGCCTCTAGAGGTAGGCATTGGTGGCAAGTATAAATGCTGCTTGCTGCATATGACAAAGTATTGTCATGTTATTATATGGTAAATATGCAATTTGAAACCCTGTACCATAACAACAAAGCCTCCAAGACTTGGTCCTGTATGCTAAATGATGTGTTATTACCCAGACACCTACTAGGTCTCAAATTGTAGCAGGAAGACTCTGCTATTCTCGGAAGTCCCATAGCAGTGAATAGAGAGAGTTGCTCATGCAGCTTCAAGACATGGTCAGGGACTCTTGTTCTTGAAAATGATTTGGATCCAAGAGGTGGGACCTCAATCTAACGAACATTAATGGCACATCCTGTGGATATGCTATAACTGTCACAGATTGGAATACCTCTTTAAATAGTTACAACTAGAAGTGATTGAAATGTAATACATGTAGTATGCTTTGTATATGTACGTCATATTAAACATACAGCTCATCCAAGCTGATGTTTACAACATATTTAATAAACAAGTACCATTACCACTTGTATTGTTTTACTTGTGTTTTGTTTATATTTTGACGAAGTGAATAAAACAAATAGAAAAATCCCTGTCAGTAGACTAAGCATTGAGCTCACTGTACTGACTTCCACTGTGATGCATAATGTGTGAGTAAATGCAGGAGTAGCTCCAGCAGCCCTCCCCGCCTCCACCCTCTTGGGCGCTGTCCACTATTGCAGTGCTGATCTGTCTGTGACGTTGTCTGGCCACTGATTGGCTTGTCTACCCTGCTGTTCCCTTTTCCTGCGGGGGCGCGCTTGGAAAGCTTCCAAAGTCTTGAGATGTGGCATAACATTTTGAAGAAAGCAGAGAGTGCAGTAACATTACCTCATTCACAGCAGTACGAGATTACAGCTACTCTGTGCAGTAAACCAGGACTTATATATATTGGCGGTGGAGCAAGTAGTGCCTCACAGTAACAGTTTTCATGACAAATAATAGGTGGTGTGTACAGTATATGTATGTGTGTTGATAATAGTAATTCCCATAATCAGGTGCAAGTAAGGTGCATTAGCTATATTATGATTTGGACAAACATAAAAATATTACTTGTTATGTTGTGTGACGTAATATATATATCAGATGCATTTAAATGTAATTCTAGATATATATTATATAATATGACTCTGTTCAGATGTGTATGATACATTTTCAAAACCTTTAACTTTTTATTATCACCATGACCATTAATATGGTTCCGTAAATGGGCCTTAAAGGAACAAAAATGTCCCCTATAAATATATCTGTAAAGCTGTCCATAAGCTGCAGGAACATGCAGTTTTGCAGAAATCTTGCAGGCACACAAGGATCCCTTCAGTTCCAACCTCCTTCATTTTTTGCTGGAAACCAACTGGGTGCACCAGCAGGATGACATTAAAGATACACACTGCAGGTTATGCATGGATTTTCCAAACTGACTTTTATGTAGAAAATAGGTAATTCAATACCATTTACTGTAAATCAATGAGATTTTCTTAATCTGATGTACACAATGCAGATCTTTTTCCATGTGGAAATTGACATCTGTCAATTCTTTGTGCGGATTTTCACTTTGGATTTCATCTAATTCAGTGAGAGGGGTTTGCAGATTAGGCTAAGGGCCCATGTTGCGAAACACAGCTAAAAAATGCTGTAGAAACACATCACGTTTTTTTCCGCAGTGTTTTTCTTTGCATTTTTGGTGAGTTTCTTCCCTTATTAAACCTACTGGGAAAACGCAAGTGTGTCCGGTGATATAATTGACATGCTGCGCTTTTAAAACTCAGCTTTTTTTTTTCTGCAATGAATGGATGGGATTAGCTAGAATCTCATTCACTTTGCTGGTACTTTAAAATGCTGAATTTATTCAGCGACATTTCTGGAGTGGGAAAAATGCTACATTTCTGCAATGTGGGGCTTAAAAAATACTGCGAAAAAGACCGCAGTGGAAATGCATTGCGTTTTTTTCTGCAGCATTTTTCACAGGCTTTCTGCCCCTGTTATACCTATACGGTAAAAAGGTATAATTGATATGCTGCGATTTTCAAAAACGTGATCATTTTTGAAATTGCAGCTTTTCTGCTGCGGATTTTTTTCTGCAATGTGTGGATGGGATTCACCAGAAAGCCCAACCACTTTGCAGGTACTGTAAAATGCAGCGTTTTTTGCTGCGGTATTTCCCCTGCAGCCAAAATGCTGCGTCTTTCACAAAGAGGGGCCTTGGGCTAATAGTGGATATAGGTGTTGAAAATCTGCAGCAACGACTTTTACATGGGCATGTAGCCTAAAACAAAAAAAAGTTTGTTGAAAAGAAGCAGTACTTGGCTCTTATCGACTATAGTGAAGTCGTATAGTACTGAAAGATCTGTTGCAGGAAATATGCACAGCTCCAAGGCAAGAATTATATCTGTGAGATTTGAGTATTATAAGTATTATTATATTTTCTTTAGTTAATGTTTGTAGGGTAATTATGGTTCTTGGACTTCAGCAACTTGGAGAGGCCGAGTAACAAGTTCTGCAGAGAAACAATAGAGGCCAGATAATATTTAATATCTTTTTTGTATGACAACCAAAATCAGTCACTTTCACTCTGTCATAGGTGGAACAGAAAATATTCTGTCTTAAAATGTAACTTTTACTTCATAACACATTGCAAAAAAATGTACATCTAGTAGAGTTGAGGCTGTTAATTGTGTTAGTCCAGGACTCCGAAGGCTAGATGTCCCCTACTGTATATTAACTATATTAACCAACTCCATTAACCAATATTTATTGTTTATATTGTATATTTGTGACAAAGAGGGTTAGGCAGTATAGCAATATATAAGAGGTTACTGCAGCTTGTGCTTAAATTAGTATTGCTCTCTCCCTCTTTCCTTATTTTAATATATGATCTTTGAGTTTACTGACTTTTTCCCATAGTTAGATTTCAGGCCCCTTCCATATAAAGACAATATAATTTATATACTGCCTCCAAGTAGTATAGGTTTTGTATACTCTTGTATAAGATCTCAAAAGTGAATTCTTCTGACCAGCATAATAAACATGAATAGCCTCTTCAGGCTGTCCCATGTTGCGAATACGTGGCAAAAAATGCTGCGTATTACAGCACCTGCATAGTGAATGGGATTGTGTCTAATCCCATCCACACATTGCAGCAAAAAAATCTGCAGCATAAATGCTGCAATTTCTAAAAACATTGCATTTTTGTAAATTGGTGCATGTCAATTATACCTATGGAAAACTCTGCGAACTTTCTGTGAAAAGCGCTTTTTGGCTGCGGTTCGCTATTTCGGGCCTTAGCCTCAGTCACATCAGCTGAAGTGATGCTAAAGCAGAGAGGAGGGGCCAACAGGAAGTTCATTGACTGCCTTGTACCATTGCTCTGCACAGCATACATGTTACTCACTATGAGAGACTTGAGAAGGATTATAAAGACCAGCTCCCTCTGATGGTACCAGTGCTATACACAGGATACATGTTATAGAGACTTCAGTAGGACTACAAAAGCCAATAAAAGTGCTTTGCACAGTATACATGTCACACACTATGGGAGATCAGAGCAAGACTACAAAAACCAGTTCCCTCACTTATATTTATTAATTATGCTTACTTGTATAGCGCCATCATATTTCACAGCACTTTACAGACATTGTCAGTCACTGTCCCATATAGGGCTTACAATCTACATTCCCTATCGGTATGTCTTTGGAGTGTGGGAGGAAACCGGAGTACCCGGGGCAAACCCATGCAAACACAGGGAGAACATACAAACTCCTTGCAGATGTTGTCCCTGGCAGGATTCGAACCCAAGACTCCAGTGCTGCAAGGCTGCAGTGCTAACCACTGAACCACCATGCTGCCCTACTTATACATTAAGTCAAGGATACTTGCACACACTGGGACAGATAAACATATAGAGGGGAATTGAAATACATCAGTTTTCTATGATAATGTGGCACATGTTCTGTGCACGGCCCTTCTTACACGGCACAAAGATGCAAATGTAGGTGGGGAGCAGGGCAGGCTGAGGCAGGGCTATCTCAACCAAAAAACTGGCGTGAGTTATTTAGGAAATCTACGTCAATTCCTGACTGCCATAGATTTCTATCCTGGTGCACAGGGCCTTCATTAAGAGTGGCATGGCAAACACCAGTCTTAATAAATCCCCCCGTACTGTCTAAGTTTTAGGCAGGGCAAAGTATGACTAAATAAACTGCGCCAGATTTTCCACAGTGTCTAATGCTTTTTGAAAGTCTGGTGCACTTTTAGACGCTCTAAGTTTACACAACTTAATAGTTGGCTTTAATCTCTGACAACATTTTTGCACATATCTGGTGCATTTTTTAATTGCAAATTAAGTCTGACCCCTTTGGGCAATGTCACAGAAACTGTTAGAAAGTGCCTGAAACACATAGAAAATGAAATGTAAAGCATGAGCAACATCAGTTTTTTATTTCCATTACTTTATCTGCCCCAGTGTTATAGGGTCAGAACAGAACAGCATTGAATAAACATTGAAGCCTGAGGAATGCTGCTGTTTGAATGAGAGCCAACAGTGAGAAGTAAGAGACTATCAGGTCTGTTCTGGTCTATGCTATAGTTAATAGAGTAAACGGTACGAAACAAAAGCAGACTAGACGTCTGTTGAGACATTGTAATGTCCATTGCATAGCTCCTTCCTGGATTACAGCCCCCACTTAAAGTTAGCAGAGGCTGCAGGCAGTGAAGGGGTTACAGCTGTATGCCTGCACTGCGCGGTGTCATCTTTCAGCACCTTGGAGAGATTCCATGCGCGCTCCCGGCAGCTGCTTTCTCCCTGGGAGAGCAGTAGGGGAGCTCCTGCTGACTGCTCTGCTCCCACTGACTCCTTGTCGGGGCGCTCTGTGGGGAGCTGCCACAGCTGGGAGAGAACCAGCATCAGGTGTGGGCATCTCCAGCTGCCACCAGACGGGCATCCTCAGGGATTAACCTACCACTAACTATGGAGGAATTCCTGCAACGCACCAAATCCAGACTGGTGAGTTCACTGCACTATCTCAGACTGAGGCTAGGTAGTGCTATGAGAGTCAAGCAGCTGCACCCCCCAGCATTAGGTATTGGGTGTATGGAGAGTTTCTGTTCTTATGGAGTTTGTTGCTGACATCAGCCCCACCCTAATCAGTTGTGTATGGGGCATTAGCTGTAGTTCAGAGGGAGTTGCCAATATCACTGTTAGTGCAGTTAATATAGTGCTGGAGACTTCAGGCTCTGGAGTTGTGTGGCATCCATTATAATATAATACCCATCTATGCACATATTGGTGTTAAACCAGATATATAGAATTGTGCTGTCTCCCAGGTACTCTTTGATACTACATAATCCTTCATACGCAGGTCACCGGTCAGTTTATTATATTCTGACCATATGTCTCTTATTGTTCACACTGTGAAGATATACAAGGCTGTTCAAATTGTATACTAAGCAAAGTCAATGTAAAGTGTTCCTTAATATCACTGATGGGACTGATTTAACACATTCTACTCAGCACTAAGCAGCCTTATCACTCATGTATCAATGATTTGAACTTATCAATCATTTATTTCACTTCTTTTTTTTTTGTGCTTGTAAAGTTCACCCCTTCTTTTGAAATACTGTAGTTGATGTTCGCTATCCAATCTCCAAATTTGCTGCAGAGGGGTATACACTTTACTAATAGGACTGTGATGTGCAGAATAAACAAGCAATACTTCCTTAAGAATCAGTAATAAGATTGAGCTGCTTTCCTCCTCTCATTTTCCATGAATTTGATACAGTAATTGTACATAGTGATAGCTTGCACCCCAATAATAATTGCTTAGCATAAGTATACCGTGTCAGAGGCCACCCAAAGGATTGCATTTCATAAATAGAAAAAAATGGTTACATGCCATTTCCATCTGATGACTTCCATGGCACAAGTTTCCAATATGATACAAATTATTCCTTCATAACAGTCTGATAACGGGAGTCCAAACATTTCATTGCTGACAATTGTAACATCCTCCAGCTTACATGTGATCAGCACTGTGTGGCCTGTTTGACAATACAAAATGTAAATTAGGTTAATTCATAGAAGTGAAAATCCTTTATTTTTAGAACCTCTGAAAACAATAAGGATCTAAAATAATCCATCACAATACACTTTCTGTTATTACTAAGCTCCATGGGGGACAGACTCATCATAAGAGATAACAATATCATAAGAGATGAAAATGAATTCTTCCATTGACATTAGCAGGAAATTAAATCAAAAATGCTTTATATGAATTATGACAATGAACAGAATTCTAAACTTTTTGCAATTTTTGTCCTGATTTGTCTTTTTAAAAGTGTTGTGTCAATGATAATAAAATTCAGAAGCTTGGTGTAACTATAGAGTGCAGAGGATTCAGCTGTACTGGGCCCCAGCGTCTACAGGATACAGACATCATTTCCTCATAATATGATTATGAATGATGTATTGGCTTATGGAGTCATGTTATTGATTTTGTATTGGGACCCTAAAATCTTTAATTTACACCACACAGAGCATCCCATTCAAACTTTTATGCTGGAAGTAAGTACTATATGTTTAATTTATGTACAGTGCTGGACTGGAGAACAGAAGGACTACTAGAGGAGCTGATTCTGAAGGCCCACCTTCCATGTAAATAATGTAGCATGTTCAGTGTTTTCCTTCTATGTTGCTCAGATATATCTATAAGTGCAGTCTATAAAAGACATAATGAGTGGATTTATAAAGAATGGCGTAAGACACGCAAATGGCGTAAGGCACTTTTTGTGTAATATGACAATTTATACAAAAATTGCTACTTTTTCATGCCTTCTACTCCAAAATAAATCATGCAGTGTACATAACAGTACCAAAAGACGTGCAGCTACTGGTTCAAACATGCATTGATAAATATGTTGTACACTGGAAATACAGCTATAAAGAGTACATATTATAGATACATATAAAAAAGCTTCCAAACCAACGATATCCATAGTATAGTAGTCTATACTATTCCATACAAAGTATACAGTATAAAACATATATACTAAGCGGTAATTGCTTTTGTGAAGGTTGGAGTAAATTGAGGAGTACAGGGGCAAGTGTACAGGAGTATACAGTGCCAGACATCTCGGACATCCTTATGGGACACACAATTCTGAGGCCAGAAAAATGCTTCATTTTGGACCACTTAATCTGAACTGCCTTGATGGCCAATGGTACACCTGTCTTAATTTATATAGAAGTATTATTTAGACACTGTATTGGATTACTCTATGCATGAAGCTGTTATATGGTCACTGTTGGTATGATATAAGCACTGTATGATGGTATTTATACATCATAGGCATTTTGGCGTTGTATGGAGCTGTCATTTCGAAATGGACATGTTATTTTTGAAATGTATTGTGGAGGTTGTGCACTGTTTAGCATTGTTTTTTAGACAACCATATGAAAACTTTATAAGAGCAACATACATTATATCATTATTTGGACACCATATTGTATGGCACTTATAATTAGGCACTATCTGTTTTAATATGTGCTGTTTGATACTATATTTTGGAAAGATACAGCATAGGGCACCATCCAATGTAAAGTCATCCCTGATATCTTATTTGCATGACCCTTTCTGACTATTGTATAGTTTAGGTATTTATGTTTTTATGGGCTCATAATTTGATTTAGTTCTGTAATCTACTTGTATTGTTTTGGGAAATGGAAAATACACTACAGATTAGTAGCCCAGGAGTAACAGAATTTCATCTGCACATATGGTTGACGATGAAACATTTCACTGTCAACTTCAGATAGAGTTCTTCTGATGGACTTACTAGTCTTTTTGCAGGTGAGCACTCTCATTTGGAGGAAGCAGGTGCTGGAACCTGTAGAAATGATATATTCCTGCTATTGACCTGGTTAAACATTTTAGTACCAGTTCTAAAAATACCATTACATTATTGATGAAATAATTCACTGAAAGGATTGTTTTTCATATTTAAAATCATTTAAAATGCTCAGCTTTGTGGTTTCAAATCTTATCTTTGCTCTCTGTAACTGAATGATGTGGAGCAGGGTTATAAATCCTCCTTTTCTTTTAAAGGAGTTATCCAGGACTAACTAAACATTATCCAAGAGTAGGAAATGGGATAAAATTAAAAAAAAAAAAACAGCTATATTGACCTCCTCCACCACTCCAGTGATCTCTGCTGGTATACAGTATATTCACTTTTTGCAACACTGATGTATCATACATACTCATGTGATTTCTCTTTGTGTTATTTGTATTGTGTTATGCAAATAAAATGTATATTTTTGTATGAGTTATGGGCATTGTTCCTTCATATGCCTTTTTTCAGCATAGGGTGACGGAACAAACTGTGCATCACAGCTTGCTGCTCCCTTTGCCTCTCACAGTCTATCTCTGATTGCTGGGCCGCACTTGGACCTGCCATTGTTAAACCAGCAAATCCAGGTGCAGCTCAGCAATTAGTGGTAAAATGTGGGCGGTACCCACAGTTGTCAATTTATTATTTATTTTGCTTATTTATATAGTGCCGTTATATTCCGCAGCGCTTGTTTGTTTGTTTGTTTGTTTGTTTGTTTAAGTTGGAAGGGACCTCAAGGGCCATCGAGTCCAACCCCCTGCAAAAGCAGGAATTCCTAAAACATCCCAGCTATATACCTATCCAGTTTCCGCTTGAAGATTTCAATTGATGAAGAACTCACCACCTCCCGTGGCAGCCTATTCCACTCTCTCACTACCCTTACTGTTAGAAAGTTTTTCCTAATGTCTAATCTGAATCTCCTTCCCCTTAGTTTCATCCCATTACTTCTCGTGCTTCCTTCTGCTAATGAGAATAGGGTAGATCCCTCTGCACTGTGACAACCTTTCAGATATTTAAATACCGCTATTAAGTCTCCCCTTAGCCTTCTCTTCTGCAAACTAAGCAGTCCCAATTCTTTTAGCCTCTCCTCGTAGGACATGGTTTGTAGACCTTCCACCATTTTGGTTGCTCTTCTCTGGACCTGCTCCAATGAATCGATGTCTTTCTTAAACTGGGGCGCCCAGAACTGTACACAGTATTCCAGGTGGGGTCTGACCAGGGCAGAGTACAGCGGAATAATTACCTCTCTTGATCTAGCTACAATGCTCGTCTTGATACATCCTAGAATTTGGTTAGCCTTTTTAGCCACCGCACCGCACTGTTGACTCATGTTGAGTTTGCGATCTATTATTATGCCCAGATCCTTTTCCCCTGTAGTCTTACTTAGTACTATTCCTCCCATACTATATATGCTTCTTGCATTTCTGTTACCCAGATGTAGAACTTTGCATTTGTCCCTGTTGAATACCATTTTGTTCACCTCAGCCCATTGTTCCAGTGTGTCTAAGTCCTTTTGGATGCACTCTCTCTCCTCTCTAGTGTTGGCCATTCCTCCTATCTTTGTATCATCTGCAAATTTTATTAGTTCCCCATTAGCCCCATCATCCAGATCATTTATAAAAATATTAAAAAGTACTGGGCCCAGGACAGAGCCCTGCGGCACCCCGCTTTTTACTTTCTTCCAGTTTGATGTATAGCCATTTAGAATTACTCGTTGTGCCCGATCATTAAGCCAATTGTGAACCCACCTCACTGATATTTTATCAAAGCCATACTTGATCATTTTTTCAATAAGAATGTTATGTGATACTTTATCAAAGGCCTTACTAAAGTCAAGATATACTATGTCCACTGCATTCCCCTGGTCCAACCATTCAGTGACTTTATTATAGAAGGAAATAAGATTAGTCTGGCAAGATTTATTAGGCATAAAGCCGTGCTGGCTTTGATTAATTAAAGCCTTCCCATCCAGGTACCTAATTAAATGTTCTTTAACGATTTGTTCAAAGATTTTTCCTACTATCGAGGTCAGACTTACCGGCCTATAATTTCCTGGGTCGTCCCTATTCCCCTTTTTGTAGATGGGGACCACATTTGCCCTTTTCCAATCTAGAGGGACCACTCCTGTCTCCCATGACTTATTAAAGATTATTGCAAGGGGTTCTGTTATTTCCTCTGCTAATTCTTTTAAAACTCTAGGGTGTAAATCATCCGGTCCTGGGGACTTGGTTTCCTTAATCTTAGCTAAATGTTCTCTTACCAAACCTTCACTTATAATCAGCTTGGAGTCCTCATTCCCCTCATCACTATCACCATTAATGTTGATATTTCCATCCATTTCTTGGGAGAAGACGGATACAAAATATGAATTTAGTAACTCCACTTGCTGATCTACCATGTTAACTTTTTCACCCTTTTCGTTCTTTAGGACTCCAATGGTTTCCTTCACTTTTCTTTTGCTCTTAACATATCCCCAAAAACCTTTTACATTACTCTTAACTTCTTTTGCAAGCTTCAATTCGTATTCAGCCTTGGCTTTTTTAATGCTTATCTTGCAGAGTCTGCAAACTGCTGTATACTCTCCCTTAGATATAGCTCCCATCTTCCACTTGTTGTAAGTTTCCTTTTTCTTTTTTAGTAGGTTATGTAATTTTTTGGTCATCCATCCTGGAGTTTTTAGGTGATTCCCATTTTTCTTGCTTCTAGGTATTGTTAGTTCCTGTGCATTAATGATTTCCCTACGGAAAATTTCCCACCCCTCATGTGCATTTTTGTGCTTAAGTAATTTTCGCCATGGAATTCTACTAACCCTTACCTTTAGGCCCCTAAAATCTGCCCTACTAAAATTGAGTCTTCTAGTCTTTGTCTTCTCAGGTCTTCTTCTTCTTACAACCCCAAACTCGAGTATAGCATGGTCGCTGAATCCCAATGTCCCTGCTACCCTTAATTCCTTAACCATGTCCTCCTTATTAGTTAAAACTAGGTCCAGAATGGATGTTCCTCTTGTGTTTTCTTCTACTAACTGGGCAATGAAATTGTCTGCTAGAGAGGATAAAAATTTGATAGAGCTTTTACTCGTAGCTGTGTGAGTTTCCCAATGAATATCTGGGTAATTAAAGTCTCCCATGATAACAATTTCAAATTTCTTCGAAAGCGTGGTCATTTGCTGTGAAAAAATCTCATCCCTGTCTTCTGTCTGTCCTGGTGGTCTATAATAAACACCTATTATGATGTCCTTATCGTTGTTTTTCCCCTGAATTGTTACCCAAATATTTTCCAATAAGTTATCATTTTGTAAAACTGTGATTTCCGTGGAAATGTGATCTTTTTTAACATACAATGCAACTCCTCCCCCTCTTTTATTAGTTCTATTTTTTTTGAATAAGTTGTATCCTTCCATCTGTATATTCCAATCATGCTTATCGTTCCACCAAGTTTCTGTAATACCAATGACATCATATTTTTCCTTCTGTATTATCAGTTCTAATTCTCCCTGTTTATTTCCCAAGCTTTGCGCATTTGTGTAAAAACATTTCAGATTGCGCTCTGGTACTTCCTTTTTCTTAATTTCCTTCTGAGTATCCTGTCTTAGGTCCTCATTACCACATCTAGTAACCTTGTTTAGTATATCCTTTAGCTGCATGTTCTTGTCTTTCTTTTTACTTCCCATCCCCTTCTGTTCTAGTTTAAAGCCCTCCTGATAAGTGTGGCAAGTCTTCTGGCAAATATGTGTTTCCCAGGCTTTGTGAGATGTATCCCATCTCTAGCAAGGAGTCCATCATAGAGGTAATTCACTCCATGGTCCAGAAATCCAAAACCTTGCTCTCTACACCACTGCCGAAGCCACTTGTTTACCTCTAGTATTTTATTCCATCTCCTGATACCATAACCATCAACTGGGAGAATTGATGAAAATACTACCTGCGCATCCAGTTCCTTCACTTTCTTTCCTAGATTTTGAAAGTCTTTACAAATAGTTGGTAAATCATTTTTTGCCGTGTCGTTTGTACCCACATGTATCAGCAAAAATGGGTAGTTATCCTTGGAGCTGAAGAGGCATGGAATCCTATCGGCCACGTCCCTAACTTTTGCTCCTGGGAGGCAGCATACTTCTCGTGCCGTTATATCTGGCCTGCAGACTGTTGCCTCTATGCCTCTTAGCAGTGAGTCGCCCATAACCACTACTCTTCTTTTTTTCCTCGCTACGCTATTTCTTGTTGCTCCCTCTTGTCTCTGGGTGACTTTTGTTTCTTCTTTTGCTGATAGATTATTCTTATCATTTTCATCAGTCTGCATAAGAGTTTCATATCGGTTACCTAGCTGTGTAAGTGGTGATGGCCTTGTGATCCTTTTGCATCTCTTGGTCACCTGTATCCATTTATCTGCCTCTGTAGGTTCCCTCAAGTATTCTTCCCTTACTATATTTAGGAGGTTTGCTTCAGCCTCCACCACTGTAGGCTCTCTCATACTTTCTTCCCTTACTATATTCAAGAGGCTTGCTTCTGCTTCATCAATAAAAACCTCACTTTCTTTGATGCCTCTCAACGTCTCTATTCTTTCTTCCAACCTCTGCACTTTATCTTCTAAAAGGGCCACTAGTTTGCATTTCATACAGGTGAAGTTGTCTTTATGGTCACGCAAATCTGTAAACATATAGCATATGCTGCAGCTTACCATGTGAGTTTTCTCCTCTTCCATATTCCTCTCTTCTGGCCGTGCTGGGCCGCTACTCACCGCCGTGAAGCTCTCTCCTGGCCCCACTGTTCTGGTCTGGGTGTCCGTGGCTCCTTCCCTTGTAGGCCGCACTGGGCCGCTGCCGCTGTTCACCGCTGTGCTGCCGCCCGGCAGTAAGCCGGCAGCTCTCTCCTGGCCGCACTGGGCCGCTGCCGCTGTTCACCGCTGTGCTGCCGCCCGGCAGTAAGCCGGCAGCTCTCTCCTGGCCGCACTGGGCCGCTGCCGCTGTTCACCGCTGTGCTGCCGCCCGGCAGTAAGCCGGCAGCTCTCTCCTGGCCGCACTGGGCCGCTGCCGCTGTTCACCGCTGTGCTGCCGCCCGGCAGTAAGCCGGCAGCTCTCTCCTGGCCGCACTGGGCCGCTGCCGCTGTTCACCGCTGTGCTGCCGCCCGGCAGTAAGCCGGCAGCTCTCTCCTGGCCGCACTGGGCCGCTGCCGCTGTTCGCCGCTGTGCAAGCCCCTCCGCACGCTGCTCACAGCTGACTCTTCCCCCCTGAAGAAGCTGCAGCTCCTGGGGGGATACAGTGAATTAGAGCAGTACGGATGGTGCTGCTATTAGAGGTTTTTTTTTGACAGACAATGTCCGTCACTGTACAATATAGGGCTCACAATCTAAACTCCCTATCAGTATGTCTTTGGAGTTTGGGAGGAAACCCACACAAACACAAGGAGAACATACAAACTCTATGTAGATTTTACCCTTAGCTGGACTTATATTTTGGAGTACATCTGTCCTAAAATGTATACAATGTGTATATGAGAATGGCAACTATCTTTATTGCTACAGTCCTGCCCATACTATGCATTTTTATGTTGGTTCTCAGCTATATCAATAAGTAATGGTTTGTGATTATATTTGCATAAAGGGTTACTGTGACTGGTAAGAGGATTCTGTGTTTCATAATGTTGGTCATCACTGATCCTTCTTATGGAGATTTTAATATGAAGATTACAAGTTAATTTTTAACTTCCCCTCCATAAAAAGAAGTACAATAAAAAGTAATCATAAAATTAAATATACCATTTGATAGTACCATTTGGTAGTGATCCTGCAACACAAGCCTTTATAAAGCTTCGTCAGTGGAAAAAAAAATGTAATGGATCTTTGAGGTAGTGACATAGGAATAAGTTATTTTTTTAAAAAAAATGTGTTTACCTTGGTATATGTAAAAAACGTTAAAAAGCATATAAATTTGGCATTGCCATAAATGCTGTAAAGTTGTCACGTAATTTTTACTACATAGTGAATACCACACCACTGAAACAAAACTCAAAAACAATTGCAGAACTGCTGGTTTCCCCACCCACACCTTAGGAAACAGCTAAATAAAAAAAAAAAATTACAATATATTATACACAAAAAATGTGGCATTAAAATACAATTTGTCCTGCAAAAAACAAGCTTTCATACAGGTGCATGAACAGAAAAATAAAAAATATTTTAGCTTTAAAAATACATAGATAACAAAATGAAAATAAATCACTGTATATTTAAGTACCAAATTAGGTTTCATCTGTGAGGGATTAATATCCTTTTATTGACCTAATGTGTGCAGTATGCTTGTATTGTGATGCTGAGTTTATTATTGATGTGCATGGACATTACTGTGATACTTGGCTGTGGCAATGCTATATATATTAATCCTCTTCTGTGATATTATCCCTGTTCTGCGACACCATTGTGTCTACATGCATTACTACTGACATAACAGCATACCTTCCTCCTTTCAGACGACAGAAAGAGGGAGAAAATCTGCGGCGAATTCAGTATGCTGTTGTATATTTATGTATGATAAGCCATGCCTCTAACCCTGTCCATATCCCCTTTCTCCCTACCCAATACGTTTGTGCCCCCACACAGTATAATGTGCCTTTATTGGCCACCACAAAGTATAATACCCCTTTAGTGCTCTCACAAAGTATAATGCTTCCTTGGCGTCATACCCCCTTGTGGCATCCAGACAGAATAAAATCTCCCAGTGGCTACCACACAGTATAACATCCTCTTTGAGGCTCCCACAGAGTCCACTTGTGACCCCCCATGGCATAATGTCTTATTGTGGACCCCACACAGTGTAAGGTCCCCCTTGTGGCCCCCACACAGTATAATGTCACCCTTGTGTCCTACACACGTTATTATGTCTCCTTTGGACCCCCATACCAAATAGCGTCCTTTCTTGTGGCCCCACATATTTTAACATCCCCTTTGGGATCCCACACATATAAAATAGTTACAAACTGTACATAAATAATGGTGTCTGATTTGCTAGATATGTATTAGTACCAGTCTGATGAGTGTATAATAGTTTCACCCTGAGAGTAAATATAGTAATATTATATATATGTTGACTTTTTAAATGGCTTTCAAAGGCTTTTGTGACTTCACAATGCAGCAAGTTATCAGATTTAAGTCACAGTTTGTTACATATATATATATATATATATATATATATATATATATATATATATATATATATCAGCCATAGCCAATTTCTAATTGAACCCATAGTGACCACATAATAATGAACACATTGAAATTACCAGCCATACTGTCTACACAATATCTGTAATTTTGCTTACAATGAAAGAACCCATGTAATGTTAGCCACAACTGTAGCACTTAAAACTAACCAAGCATTATAAGTGAGTTCCCATTCACCATTATATATTCACCACTGGAATATAAATGCTATGTTCTGATGGAAAAAACAGTAAAACCGCCAGTTTCCAAGAATTATTCCTATAACTAAACACCTCTATTTTTACATAGTCAAGTTTGGCTTTTTCTGACACCTGTCATCACTGGTAACACCCCTTTTTATCAGTCACATAGCTTATATTACTGTTAATAAATGTTATTAATAGTGCTTTTCTAAAAATCTGTTTGCTTAAGGGGTGTGATATGTCAGAATTGACAGGGTTCCAAAGGCGATTGATTGCTGATGTGGATCTCGTAGGGTTGTCTGTGACCCAAGTTGCTGAATTGATGGGTGTGATAAGGGGGTTCTCCAGGATAAAACATTTTTTTTAAATTAAGTCTGGGGATGTGAAAACAAAACAAAACATGCTCACCTGTCCCTGGTGCTCCGGTGTCTCCCAGTGCGGTCCGGTCTTGCAGCTCCATTGTTTTCTTCTGGTGGAAGTCCCCACCACATGTGACCGCTTAGGTCAATCAGTGGCCTCAGCAAAGGACACGGGACAGCACTACCTGTGACGTACCCAGGTCCCTTCCTTAGAAAGCCAAGCAGCAGGCCTGCACAATGCTGGGAGGACACCGCAGCATCAGGGACAGGTGAGTGTGTTTTCTTTTCTTTTTTTTTCACCTCCCCCTGCCAAATTAAAAAAATAAGTAAATTAGCCTGGATAACCTCTTTAAGGTTTACTGATTCTGTGATCATATTGCAGTATGCAAAGACCAGCAAACAAATAAATGCAGATAGAATCATCTGTAGTCAAAAGTCAAAGCTTGACTGTGGGTTGGCTGTGGTAGCAGCACCACCATGGATTTCATCTTTGTGCAGTGCATACCAGATGGTTTTTACTGATACTGGTGCCCTTAAATTTGCATTCAACTCTGCAGAAATGTGAGGGGTCATAGTTATGTGTTTTTGGCTACATTTCAATGAAGAACTCTTCTGCTCTTCACATCAAGCTTTAACTTTCGTTGAGAACTGCTTCTGTCTGCAAATGTTTAACTTTTGATTTTTATTGTATCTCATAGAGGGAATTAGAGATGAGCGAATTTTTCAAAAATTTTCAAAAAAACAGCTATTTCTTGGCTGCAGAGAGCCTGTATAATGGTGTAGAACACTGTGCCTTGCAGTGGTTTTTAGTGATGTCCCACTAGGGGACCTGAACCAGCGACCTGAAGTCGCATAGGCTGACTTCCTCACTTCTGGGCAGAATCAACCAGGTACTGGGGGCTACTAGCAGCCCGGGGTCACTGGCCAGACCCCGGGCTGCAGAAGATGCATATCGGTACCCCCTGATCTCACCATGGGGGTTGCCGAGGGGGACATGTAGCATGGCGGAACCCCTTGGATGCCGCAGTCCAGTTTTACCGCAGCATCCAAGGGGTTAAAACCAGCGATCAGAGCTGTGCTTCAACTGGGAGTTATGGAGCAGGGTGTTAGCTGTCAGTTACACCTAACACCCGCTCCAGTGAGTGGTCGCAAAGGGGTTAAAGGGCTGCGACATCACAGGGCTGGCTGGCTGCTGATTGGCTGCACGCATTACATTGTGGGTGATCCCGCTTTCCCAGAGTTCTTTGCCCCACGTCCTAACGTGCAGCAGCCATTTTATGAAAAAATGCGATTCGTTACCACGAAGCGTGAGGAAATCCGGATTTGATGTGAATCGAATATTTCCTGAAATTCGGATCGAATTCCACTTCGTCAGCTTTCTTCATCTCTAGAGGGGATCCTGTGCAGGGTACACCCTTTAAGACATTAATTTGATCTTATAAAACATATGAACGATGTATGTCTTATAATGCATTGCCTTTAATATTGATCAGTATCTGCTGCCTGATTACATTTGAATGCATGGATTTTTGGGGGGCTTTATTTTCCTACTATACCATCTACACCAATTTACATATGTAAGATAGACATGAAGAGAGGAAATGTGGGAAAGGGAAATTGAGCAGAGTAATTCTTGTGTATGTTTGTATTCACTTTTGCCTGGTGAACACAAAAAACTTTTAGAACTGTATAAAATTGCTGACATCTTCCTATCTCTATAAACTTCCAGTGAAATAAGAATATTTATGCACAAACATAAAGATGTATTATTTAGCAGGGAGAGGCACTTCAATATACTCATCAAAACAAACATTTCCCCATGCTTATGTACAGAAAACTTTAACTTGCATTGAAACACTTCCTCAGCTTTTTTGTGTTCCTGCCAGCACACATCATGAGACCTCATTTATTCTTCCATGTGACAGGAACACCCTGCCGGAAAACATATTGCAGGCCTTGGGACAGAAGTAGTACAACGTTGTAATTGGTGGTCTATTGTATATATGATATACAGACATCTGTAACTCTGCACGCCACTTGCAGTGTGGGGTTAATTGGTTCTTAAAAGATAGCAACACAATGTAAAAATGTTGAACCCATGATAGAGAACATTCTACCAGATGGTACTCAGCATGTCTGTATGTCCCCCTCTATTTACAGGCTGGGTCCATGTTTTTGTCATTTAGGGGTAAAAGAAGAATGATTGTGGTCTAAATGTTCAAAGATACAAATGGTGTACTTTATGTTTTAACAAATGAGAAGGATTGTACATATTTTTCTAATTTAGTTTTGGAGTATATTGACATATAACAAACTTGTTGCAGAAAATTCTGCGACTGAAAAATTTGTACCATTAATCTGAATTGGGTTGTTTGGGCGGAAAGCACATGGATTTTTGGAAACCATTTAGATGAATGAGGCAGTTGCACAAATCTCTGCAACAAGTCTGCTGCATGTCAGCTCATCATTACCATTTCCACTACAAAATGCACTAGAAAAATACAAAAAAAGTCACTCCACGGTGCAGATTACCTTCAGATGCTTAAATGAAAGGGTAGGAGAACGAAATGCCAGTCTTAATATATCTGCCCCACTAGACTAAATAGTCTAAAATGCTCAAGATATGTTAAAGAGGATAATGCTGAGTGATCGACTTGGTGCATCTTTTAGACTATTTGTTTAGTCTAAGTTTATACCATGTATTACTCTGGGGCATATTATCTCATCTTAATTCATGCCCCTTTTCTAGCAAGCCAAGCTCCTTTCCCGGTAAGGTACATCCCTTGTAGGAACAAGTTGAAAAAATTGTCAAAAACATTTAATAAATTGTAGTACTTGGTATGTTACCTGTATTCTGGTGCAAATTGTGGCATTTACATTAGTAAATTTCTGTCTCCATCTGTTGTTAACTGAGCTTTTAATACCCCTGACTTTTCCTTCCTTCACTTTCTAAGACAAAAAGTATCTGTAACGTCTCTGCCTGTACAGGTCTCTGCTCCACCCTCCGCCCGCACGCAGCAGCACAGGAGGCGTGCTCAGTTTGATTCCTTGTTTAAGATTCTTGTTGCTCAGTCTGAACACTGTCCTAGACTATGTAACTGATTTTCTGCCACACCCGTCTCCTTCACCTTGGTTTTCCTCTGCTCCACTAATAGTTAATTTTAGTCTTTCCTGTGTGATTGACAGCTTATTTATTCATTTGCAAATAAATTCTTAAAAAATCAGACAATGTGATTTTCTAGATATGTTTTCTCATTTTGTCTCTCATAGTTGAGGTCTACCTATGATGTCAATTACAGGCCTCTATCATCTTTTTAAGTGGGAGAACTTGCACAATTGGTGGCTGACTAAATACTTTTTTTTCCCCACTGTAGTCATAACTCAATGGCATTACAGCTGTATACAAATACTTTTTCCTATAACGGTGCATGAGTCAAGTGACC
Organism: Leptodactylus fallax; assembly: GCA_947044405.1. Classification (NCBI taxonomy): domain Eukaryota; kingdom Metazoa; phylum Chordata; class Amphibia; order Anura; family Leptodactylidae; genus Leptodactylus; species Leptodactylus fallax. The sequence goes on along the minus strand of CAMRHE010000023.1, from coordinate 6,741,291 downwards.
TGATACAGCTTTTTTTATGGTTTCTAAACCAGTTTTTATATTTATTTCTTTGCAGAGTATATTTGTGCTACTGGAAGGAGACTATGGAAACATGCCTTCTCTCTATTGATTGTATACTTTACAGAATACTCCAGTATTGATTTGAAGAGGGATGAGAAACCACAGAATTGTTCTTTTATTCTTACAGGCACCAAGTATTTGTCAATATCATGCTCTGAGGCAGCAATTTAGAGTACTGATAAATAATTCAGAGACTGCATTTCTCTTTTTCCAAATTTCTTTGCATTTTTTATTTGCAGCAAATGCAGATATCAGCTCACTAAAGGGATGTGAATATAATATGTATATGTATTGCTAAAATAATTGCAGCTGAAATGCAGGAAAAAAAAATTCAAAGCTAGATATACACTCATTTACAAAAAAAATGCACTAAGAAGGACTTGTTGGAATCATATTAAATCTTTTATGTGTGAATATAATGATGATATATGTAAGTTTTTACAATATTAGAGTGAAAGTAGAAGTTTATTGGGGAAAACTGTACAACTGAAAATAGGAGATATGGTTGGGAATGGAGCCATACAGGTTCTGTATATTATCTTTTAGCATATTTGCCCACAGATGTTACAATGGGGCCTGTAGATCCTGTACACTTTTAGGTTGCCGAAGCTGGCATACCAGATGCTCCCATAAATACTTGACTGGTGATAAATCTGGCAACATGGCAAATCAACAAAGTGTTGGAATCTGGTAGAAACATTCCTGGGAAACCTTTAATGTGTGTGGGCAAACATTATACTACTGAAATGCCAGTTGGAAGCCCTGCCATTAGAGGCAACACATATTCTGTACATATTGCTGACCTGTTAGTGTCAGACAAAACCTGGATTAATTGCTAAAGACGATACGATTCCAGCACGTAGCAGTCCAGGTTTCTCTGCAAATGAAGGCGACAGTGGCTGACGGTCAACGATGGGACATAATGTTTAGCAAGATTGGATGTTTAATTCAGTACAGAGTATCTTATATGTATGCACTACTAGAGCAAGAGTTCCAGGGTGAATACCACTCTGGCAGATCTAAGCATCTTGCACACCTGTAATCTCAAATTAGAGATCTGGAAGAGCAGAATGCAACACTGAGGGTGATTGACAATCTTGAGCAGAACATGCTGCTCACTGAGCAAGCAGTCAGTGGGTAAGATATGGAGGTTGGAGAGCTGAAGGGACATCAGGGAGAACAAGCTAGGAGCTAGGTGGATACAGATATAAGTGGTAGGAGGAGCTCTCAGAAAAGTATGAACTAGAATAGGGGTTGCAAGTCAAGCCTTCTCATCTAACACCAGTGTCTGACCTCATAAATACTCTTCTGGATGAATGAGCAAAAATTCCCACAGACACACTACAATATCATGTAGAAAGTATTCACAGAAGAGTGGAAACTGTTTATCTCTGTGGCATTCCAATGGAACACTGGGAAGAACTGACTAATTTGCACTTACAGATGCATCTCAATACATTAGAGTATTTTTGAAATGTTCATTCATTTCAGTAATTCAGTAATACAATTCATAATAAGCGTCTTCCATGATTGTGTGTCCTACTGAACCAGACTGAGGGACCATTTAAAGGCTTAGGAAACCTTGGCAGGTGACACACTGAATTTACAATACTGAACTTTTTTACAATATTCTAATTTTCTTAGATTTTGGATTTCATTACCTGTAATCCATAATCTGCATTTACAGAAATAAAACACTTGAAATAGAACACTCTGTGTGTAAAGAATCTAGAAAATATAGGACGTCACTTTTTTAATTTAATAACTGAAAGAAATAAATGTTTCAAAGACATTTTAATTTATTGAGATGAACCTGTATCTGAAAGGAAATCAAGGCTGGAATACCTGATTAGGAAGATAGCAGCAAGTTACAAGTCCTTGTGCAGTCAGGCGACAGGCCACAATCTCGCTTACTTTATGGAATTAGTGCGCATGACAGAGAGGACAATTTTGGATGGACATCATAGCTACAATCCACCAGGTTGGACACCAATTTTGGAACTTGCACCTCTCAGCATGGGAATTGCAGGTATTTTTGTATTTTATGGAAGACTTAGAGCACACTTTTTGTGGAGAAGACTACACTAGTGAGGGAGACTCTGACTGACCTCAGGGAGTACCATCGCTCAGCCTCAGCCTTGTGGTTCCTAAGAACTGTACCTCCAGTTTATAGAAGTTTGCTGTTTGATGTTACCTTCCTTACTGGAAGTAAATCATGAAATGTTACATCGTTCAACATTGTCTCATAAGTTCTCTATATACTGTATTCACCATGAAGGGCACTCCAACCACCATCAGGGTCATAGAGGCTTAATAAAGAGAAGTGCCCAGGGAATACTGTCACCTCCATCTTCCACAGTGTAGGCTCTCTTGTCACTGAACCAACCCCAAGGAGTGCTGGAGGGTTGGGTGAGCCAATGACAATCAATGTGAGCCCAATCAGGACTGACTACAAATCCCATTCTACCTGCATTCCTCCTCTTCTTGGCTGCTGCAGCTGAAACAGTGGGTCAACTCCATATAAATACATATGGATTTAGAGTGGGATGCCATGAAATATCTTTTAGATGTAATGTGTAGGTATCCCAATACTTTTGTCCATATAGTATATATGTTGAGAGCATGTTTGAAGCTTTTGAAGTTGGGTATTATTCTGCTGGTCTGGGGTAGCACATTCCACAGAATTTGTGCTGCTCAAGAAAAGTCTTGGAGATAGAATTAGAAGGTATAAATTGCAGAGGATTTTAAATTTAGATTACTCAAAGGCTGGAAAGTAGTAGTAGAGTGGTAGACAGAGATATAGGAGGAGATGTAGGGCGGTGCAGCACTGTGGAGAGCTTTATAGTTGAGAGTGATGGGTTTAAATTGTATTGTGCAATAAGTGGCACAAAGTGGAGACATCTTGTATAGTTTGGAAAGAAAGATCAATCAGTCTGGTGCATTATAGAGAGAATACTTTTATAAGAGGCAGCTTGACTAGTATGTATTTATAGTAATCTTGACAAGATTTTGGATAGTGAGAAAGTAAGAGATGTAAAATAGGCTTATTGGCAAGGTCAATCAGTTTTGCAGTCTGTTGGCTTGTGTAAAAGCACTTATACTATCAATGAACCTATTGGTGCTTAAAGCGTAGAGATTGTTTGCATTGCTGATTGGTAGTTTAGTAACAGAGCTATTCTGCTAAGATTAAGGTCTTTTGAGTCCTGTGAATAGAGAGCAACACAGATAGGTCAAGCTCATCTGAATGTTATGCTTTTTTAACTCAATAAAATTTGTGCCTCCATTGTAGAGTTATTCATTTATTTCACAATATACAAATGAGTAATCTGGAGCACCAAGGTTGGCTTCATTGCTCCAAACTGCTACATTGCATCCTGATCTAATACGCACCTCTCCCTTCTTTGAGTGACAGTGCCATACAATATTTTATTTTAGTATTCCTGAGCAGTGTGGAGTGTAGCAGTTTGTCATTCAAAGAAGGGAGGCGTGTGTATTAGATCAGGATGGGATGTAGCAGTTTGGAGCAACTGAGTCACCCTTGGTGCTCCAGATTACTCATTTGCAATGGATTCACAAGATTTCATGAAGAAAAATCTATTACAATCAGGTGAGCCTGACCTACCTAACTGTGCTGCTGGTTTATTATGCTTCAGTCTGGTGTCAGACTTCCTTTAAGCCAAAAGCATTATACCCTAAAGCTGTCAGAAGAATTAGAATCCAGTTCCCTGCACTATACAGTTCCCCAGTGGTTTATGTTGGTGCATAAAAGTTGTTTTTTATAGCCCATTCTGTATAATCCAGTTTATATATTTGTAGATCTCATGATACAGATGCATCTCAATAAATTAGAATACCTTTGAAACGTTTATTTATTTCAGTAATTAAAAAAAGTGACCTCCTATATTTTCTAGATTCTTGACACACAGAGTGTTCTATTTCAAGTGTTTTATTTCTGTAAATGTTGATTATGGATTACAGGTAATGAAAACTCAAATCTAAGAAAATTTGAATATTGTAAAAAAGTTCAGTATTGTAAATTCAGTGTATCACCTGCCAAGGTTTCCTAAGCCTTTAAATGGTCCCTCAGTCTGGTTCAGTAGGACACACAATCATGGAAGACGCTGATTATGGATTGTATTACTGAATTACTGAAATGAATGAACGTTTCAAAGATATTCAAATTTATTGAGATGCACCTGTATGTTAGACACATTTTTGGTACCTACATAAGTTCAAGGATAATTATTAAAATAACTCAGGCTAATTTGTAACAGAGGGACATTCCCTGTCCTTCTGTTAAGTTTGGATCTTTCCCATTTACAGTTTGAAGTTAATCTTTCAGTGGAATTTTTTAATGTGACCTCCTTTGGGAGTTGGCACAAGAACATAGTCATTGCAAGTGAAGAGATACTATCCTCTCAATAATTCACACAACCTTGTAAATACGGTTTGTTTGTATACAAATCTAATGGTTCCCTAACCGATGTACTGAGATAGCACTCTGGTGACAAGACAAGTTGTGCTGTCGTTTTCCATATGCTGGAGTCCCAAGTTTTCTACATTTTAATTGGTTCCCTGCAGAATAACGTTTATAAGCATATGGTCTGTAGAATGCTGAATATGCTTATGTTACCCAATACTTTAGGTGGCACTAGCTTCTGTACAACAATGAAAGCATGAATGCAGAGGATTTATGAGGAGTGCTTAGCATCCTGTGGTGGTGTAATGCCAAATCACCATATTGGAGTCCTGTAATCTATTTAAAAGTGCACAGAGAGGGACATATTCTAGATGAGTATTTGTAAGACTTTTACACAGCAATGATTTATGAAAATGGTTATTTTACTTATTATTAGTAGTGGTTTAGCATTAATATAAAATAGATTTTTATGTGTTTAATTTAATTATGAACATAAACAAAATGCTTAAAGTGCTACTTTAAGAGTTTGTCCCATGACTGAATATTATAATTCTTTCTTAGATCATGGTAAACATTACAATCATTCAGTTGGCATTGCAATTTCTGATATTGCTGTTACACAGTTGTTATACAGTGGGTACGGAAAGTATTCAGATCCCTTTAAGTTTTTCACTCTTTGTTTCATTGCAGCCATTTGCTAAAAGCAAAAAAGTTCATTTTAGTTCTCATTAATGTACACTCAGCACCCCATCTTAACCGAAAAAAAAAACAGAAATGTAGATATTTTTGCAAATTTATTAAAAAAGAAAAACCTGAAATATCACATGGTCATAAGTATTCAGACCTTTTGCTCAGTATTGAGTAGAAGCACCCTTTTGAGCTTGTACAGCCATGAGTCTTCTTGGGAATGATGCAACAAGTTTTTCACATCTGGATTTGGGGATCCTCTGCCATTCTCCCTTGCAGATCCTCTCCAGTTCCGTCAGGTTGGATGGTGAACATTGGTGGACAGCCATTTTCAGGTCTCTCCAGAGATGCTCAATTGGGTTAAGGTCAGGGCTCTGGCTGGGCCAGTCAAGTATGGTCACAGAGTTGTTCAGAAGCCACTCCTTTGTTATTTTAGCTGTGTGCTTAGGGTCATTGTCTTGTTGGAAGGTAAACCTTATGCCCAGTCTGAGGTCAAGAGCACTCTGGAAGAGGTTTTCTTCCAGGATATCTCTGTACTTGGCTGCATTCATCTTTCCTTCAATTGCAACCAGTCGTCCTGTCCCTGCAGCTGAAAAACACCCCCATAGCATGATGCTGCCACCACCATGTTTCACTGTTGGGATTGTATTGTGCAGGTGATGAGCAGTGCCTGGTTTTCTCCACACATGCCGCTTAGAATTAACGCCAAAAAGTTCAATCTTCGTCTCATCAGACCAGAGAATCTTATTTCTCATAGTCTGGGAGTCCTTCATGTGTTTTTTGGCAAACTCTATTCTGGCTTTCATATGTCTTGCACTGAGGAGAGGCTTCCTTCGGACCACTCTGCCATAAAGCCCCAACTGGTGGAGGGCTCCAGTGATAGTTGACTTCATGGAACTTTCTCCCATCTCCCTACTGCATCTCTGGAGCTCAGCCATAGTGATCTTTGGGTTCTTCTTTACCTCTCTCACCAAAGCTCTTCTCCCACGATTGCTCAGTTTGGCTGGACGGCCAGGTCTAGGAAGAGTTCTGGTCGTCCCAAACTTCTTCCATTTAAGGATTATGGAGGCCACTGTGCTCTTAGGAACCTTGAGTGCTGCAGAAATTCTTTTGTAACCTTGGCCAGATCTGTTCTTTGCCACTGTTTTGTCTCTGAGCTCCTTGGGCAGTTCCTTTGACCTCTTGATTCTCATTTGCTCTGACATACACTGTGAGCTGTGAGGTCTTATATAGACAGGTGTGTGCCTTTCCTAATCATGTCCAATCAGTTTAATTGAACACAGCTGGACGCCAATGAAGGAGTAGAACCATCTCAAGGAGGATCAAAAGGAAATGGACAGCAGGTGAGTTAAATATGAGTGTCACAGCAAAGGGCCTGAATACTTATGACCATGTGATATTTCAGTTTTTCTTTTTTTATAAATTTGCAAAAATATCTACATTTTTGTTTTTTTTTCTGTCAAGATGGGTTGCTGAACTTTTTTGCTTTTAGCAAATGGCTGCAATGAAACAAGGAGTGAAAAATTTAAAGGGGTCTGAATATTTTCCGTACCCACTGTACTTTATATTCCCTCATAGAATAAGCCCTTTATGTGTCCAGGGCTAGTGGTCTCTTGAACGCAGAAAGATTCATGATTCTAGCTGTTGTGCAGGCTGGCCAGAAAAAAATTGGCTCACTAGAAGTTTCAGGAATAAACACATTGGGGGAACTTATTAAGAGTGGTGTTTCCTGTCCTAGTCGTAATCAATTCCCCCTCTGGTGAAAGATGCACAGGAGTTATTAAGAGGCTCTGGCATCACTGCTGGTTCTATGCAGCAGAGCTGAAATCTGCACCAGGGGCTGGCACAGATTTTAGCTTTAACTCATACCAATTTTTCCGTGTGAGTTATAGTAAATCAGATGTGCCAGAGTTTCCCTTCCTCTTCATCTCTGCCCCGCTCTACCCGCTGTCCTAAAAAGTGGTGAGTGGGTCGCAAAAACATCAAATTGCTCTGTGTGCAAAGATGCCCCACTTCTACTTTAGTTTTCTAGAGTGAAAAAGGTACTAAATTCTCCCCACTTTCTTTGAATATGCCAAATGAGAAACATGAATGTTTTGTGTGATCTAAAAGAAAAATAAATAAAATCAAGGAACAATTCCTTTAAATGTAAAATGAAAACGATTCAGCTGGCTACCAATAAATAACATTTAGATCAAACATGCAAGGCCATAATAATGTCCTATGTGGCTTTTAGAAAATAGGACAGACGCAGTGGAGGGAATTTATTAATCCATCTATGCTAGTTTTCTGAAATAGGTGGTTGTCATTGTGGTGCAAAAAATTTGTTTAATTTGGATTAAAAAGGGCCTTACACCAAAGATGCACCACAGTTTTGGTCCTGCACCTCACTTGCCACTTTTTGAGTGGAATGAGGCTGAGTGCAAGGCAGGCAAAGGCAGGGGAGTTTCAACCCAACAAATTTATTAATACTATTATTTATACAAACTCGCACTAGAAGACTGGCTATAAGGGAAATCTACACTAGTTCCTGACTGGTGCAGAATTCCATTCTGGCATAGGGGAGTTTGCCTGATTTATTAAGCAGTCAGAACATATTAATTCAGGAAATTAAAACTAGTGTAGGAAACGCAAGTCTTAATAAATTACTCCCTATGCATATTCACTGTTTCTGTCAGATACAATGCAGTAAGTATGCATTGTGACCCTCCATCTTGTCATACCTGTACATATCTGCCATGGCAAGACACAGCAGAAGGGTAAAATGAGCTTGATGTAGAATAACAATTACCTAATTATCAAATAAGACTTTTAAGGGGAGTATAAGCTTCCATTAAGTGTAAAGAGAGAGGGGGGAAACTAGGGCTGTTAAAACACGTTGGAAGGCCGAGTGCAAAGGTTTTATAATGTCTGTAAACTAGGTGGTCTGTGGCAGTAAATGTAGTATTTTCAGCATCTTGGGTGATTATAGAGCAATTAAAAGGTTAATGCTAATAATTCTAGTGGGATGGGGTAGTGAAGGTGTTAATTTCAGAATCCCTGGTGATCTAAGGCATTGAAGAGGTTAAGGCCACATTCCCTTGTCATACAGAACAGTGGGGGTTAACATAAGCATTCTGGATGGACTAGGGTAGTGTAGGGATTACTTTCGGTATACCTGGTAGTCAAGGACAGTGAGGGGGTTAATATAAGTATCCCTGGTGGTATAGGGCATTAAAGGGGTTAATGCCAGAATCCAAAAACCCATAACATAAAACCGCCAAGTTACAGATTTCTAACGTAGCCTGTGAAAGACATTTGGCTAACTCTCATCCACTCTAAGGTTTCCTCTGCAGACTTTCTGTTTCAATTATACCTATGGGGAAACTGCCGTTTTTACCGCAAAGTGGGCATGGGATTCTCTCTGACTGTAAAACGACACATGGGGTCCCGGCCTAAAGCTAACCCACGTTGTGGACACAAAGTTTTTTTGTTACAGATTTTTCTGCTGTTTTTTGAGCCAAAGCCAAGAATGGCTACAAAAGGAATGGGAAATATATATGAAGCACTTATTCTTCTACCTTCTGCTAAATCCATCCCTATCTTTGGCTCAAAAAAACGCATCAATATCTGCAAAAAAAAAGCTGCGTTTCCACAATGTGGGGCTTCAGCCTAAGCTTGTTTTTGTTGCAGATTTTGTACATGGTCATTGTTGCCTGATGCACATGGACATAAGGCTATATTCAGACCACCAAAGTGAAAAAAAGGGCGTGAAAAACGTCCATTTTTTTATGGCCAACTTGCACCTGAGGGGCACCTGTTTTCACTAATCCCCCATATATTTTAGTGTATGGAGGAATCTGTGAAAACAGACAAAAATAGGACATGACCTATATTTTGACAGTCTGTTAATTTCCGTTTGAATGGACAAAGATAGTGCATGTCAATTTTTTGACAGGTATTTAACCCCTTCATTACACAGCCAATTTTCATTTTTGAATTTCCATTTTTCCCTCCCACCCCCATTCTAAGAGCCATAATTTTTTAAATTTCCAGTTCACAGAGTCATATAATGGCTTATTATTTGCGAAACAAATTGTACTTTGTAATGGTTCCATTCAATATCCTGTACAATGTACTGGGAAGCTGGAAAAAAATTCAGAATATGATGAAATTGTAAAAAAAACACATTTAAGCCAATTTCTTATGGGTTTAATTTTTACGGCATTCACTATGTGGTAAAAATGACATGCTACCTGTATTCTGCGGGTCAGTACGATCATGGCCATACCAAATTTGTATAGTATTTGTAATGTTTTGTTACCTTTTAAAAAATTAAAAACTTTGCAAAATAGAAAACATTTTTTGTGTCGCCATATTGTGACACCTGTAACTTTTTTATACTTATGTGTATGGAGCTGGGTAAGACGTCTTTTTATGTGGGATAAGATGGCGTTTTTAGTGATACCATTTTGGGGAAGGTCTGATGTTTGATCACTACGCCGTTCACCGTATGGGATAAATATTTTAATATTTTAATAGTTCGGACATTTTGGAGCGTGGGGACACCTGAAGTGTTTATGTTTATTTTTATTTATTTATTTTTTATGTGATCTAGGGAAAGGGGGGTGATTTGAACTTTTATATTTTTTGTGGTTTTTTTATACTTTAAAAAACTTTTTTTTACTTTTCTTTTACTTTTATTTTCAGACCCCTAGGGACCTTGAACCTTAGAGGGTCTGATCGCTCACACTATACACTGCAATACTAATTTATTATAGTTTATAGCGAAATCCATTCACTTCTATTACATGATGCCTCTGGCATCTAAAATGACTGCAGCATCTAAAGTGTTAACAGCTACGATTGGTGTTGGCACCGATCGCAGCTGTTAGCGGCGGTTATACAGCCTGCATCCGCCGTGTATGGAGAGAGCCCAGCTCCTGAGCTCTCTCCATACACCCCTTCACACCCAATCACGTACATGTACGGTATGTGATTTTGGGTTAAGGGGTTAAATATGGTGGCCGCTCAGGAGCTGAGTAGCCACCGCGTCACTGATCTTGGGCATTAAGGCCCCTGATTCCTCAGTCAAAGCTGTGACACCATTTTTCCAGTGGTGCACGGGCACTGCCATTTTGGCGAGGATCGCCAGCATCCGAAACAAGATCTGGGGCCGCGATCCATTGCCATGACAGCCAGGAGCCTATTGAAAGCTTGTCTTGCATTCATTTTGCAATGCAATAGCATTGTAATGCATTGTATTATTATCAGACCCCCTGGCGGGGTCTAATGATTAAAGTATTTAAAAAAAAAAAAAAATAATTACTATAAAAAATTCAAATCTCCCCCATTTCCTAGAATACTTATAAAAGTACTTAAATACTGTGAAACACATACACATTAGATATCCTTGTCCGAAAACATGCTCAAGTGCTATTTTTTCGCTGCTTTGAATAAAAAGTGATGAAATCAATAGACATTCCCCAAAATGGTAACTTAAAAGTACACCTAACCCCACAAAATAAAATGTCCTATACATCCCTATACACAGAAATATGAAAAACTCACAGGTGTCAAAATATGGCTTTTTTGCTAAGTTTTGGATGTTTGTTAAAGGAGTTAAAATGTAAATAAAACTATATAAATTTGGTATCCCAGGAATCATTCTGAAACTTTTTGGCTGCACAGTGAACATCGTAAAAACGAAGCCTGTAAGAAAGTTGTACAAATGTACTTTTTCACCAATTTTTTCTAGCTTCCCAGTACATTATACAGAATAATAAATGATACCATTATGAAGAACAATTTGTCCCGCAAACATTAAACCCTCACATGGCTCTTCGAACGGAAATAAAGGGGTTAAAAATGGTCAATCAAAAAACAGTGAATAGATACATTGAATTTAAACACACATTGCAAAAACGGCAATCAAACATCCATTTTTCACTGTCGTGTGAATCAGACCTAGCTCTCATCCACATTAAACTTCTGGTAAAAAAAAAGTGTTTGTATAATAATTCTGTTAACGTGTGAGTCAATGATATTCATATTCTATTGTTTCCGCTGTTGTGTATAATGGGTGTCAGCACTTTATTTTATCTTTCCTACTTGATTTTTTATGGCTTTTTCCTTTTATCACATGAAAGAAAATAATGATGACATAGACCTGTTCATTTACTAAGATCAAGGTAATGGTAAATAAGGTAACAGAGCAAATCTACATGTCAAAAATGCAATGATTCATTATTGGTTATACTTTTTTGTTTTCAATTACTTTGATACATGCTGTGATTACTTTCTGTTTGTAGTTATTTATTCAAGCTTTTATCTATGATATAATGGTACTTCAGCTATTCATTTTATTCATCTGTGATACACAATGGCTCTTAAGCACAAGAATAATTAATGGTACGTAAGTGCAAATACGTTGTACTTAAACCTGTGTTCATTGGCACAAAAGATTGATGAGCTGTTAAACTGATGCAACAGGAAATGTGTCAATGTAATCATTTGTTTTGCAACCTATTCTAGGCAAATTTTCACACATATGATGAACAATCAATAAAATAGGCAAGCCCTTATTACAGTGGACACTTCCAAGTCTACCCAATGGCATAGGCACCGCTGTAGGGACTACCATGTTAGTCAGGTGGGCCCCCTGCTGCTATTTTATTTTTTTTAATAGGCCGTTACCTGCTGGAGTAACCCCAGCAGGTAACGGGCCCTATTTACGTACTGATTTATTTATTTATTTTTTTTATTTTTTTTTATTTTGCTTACTTGTATAGCACCATCATATTCCGCAGCCCTTTTACAGACATTGACAGTCACTGTCCCATATAGGGCTCACAATCTACATTCCCTATTGGTATGTCTTTGGAGTGTGGGAGGAAACAGGAGTACCCGGAGGAAACCCATGCAAACACAGAACATACAAACTCCTTGCTGATGTTGTCCTTCGGAGTATTTAAACCCAGGACTCCAGAGCTGCAAAGCTGCAGTGCTAAACACTGAGCCAATATGCTGCCCTTACTGATCCCCATTCCTGCTCACGGACGCCTCCACTTCCTCTTCTGCCCTCCAGGGGGCCCTGTGCATCCCATATCATGTCGATGAGGTCGCATGGAGGGAAGAAGGGGAAGCGGAGGCGACCATGACCAAGAGTGGGGATCGGTAAGTGAGGCCGCGGGTCCGTGGCAAGAGTGTTTGTTGCGTGAACCCCAACAAATACTGCTATAATTATACTATGGGGTCTCTTCAGACCCCTGATTATAATGATTGGATGCCCAGGGAAGGTGACAAACATGAAAAAAAACAGTGTTACTCACCTCTCCTGGGCTCTGGCAATGAGCTCTCTGCTGTCTTCAGGCCTCTGTAGTGACGTCACAGATGTCACGTGGGTCAGGTCAGCATCAAGACGCATAACCCACGCATAATGTGACATTATACTGTGTGCAGGGGCCACTATGGGACATAATACTGTGTGGAGGGGCCGTTATAGAACATAAGACTGTGTGGAGGGTATGCTATATGACATTATACTGTGTGCAGGGGCCACTATGGGACATTATGGATGTATAGCCGTTCCTGTCTATAGGTTGTATATGGTATTGTAGCTCCGTTCCACTGAAATGAAATGGGATAGTAGCAGATGAGTAAGAGAACCGTCCTAAGTAAGGATGCATTCAGATATAAAAAGCTGAAAGTATATTAGAATATTTTAGTCCCTTAGTGACTGCCAATACACCTTTTTACAGTGGTCATTAATGGTGTTAATTCCAATACAAATGTCCTTTTATGGTGCATGTATCGAGCCCAGCACAGGAGTTTTGTGTTGGGTGAAGCAGGTGCTGAACTTTGTACTCACAGTTGGTTATTGGCTCTTAACACCCAGGGTTGTAAAAACTACTATCCTAAATGTTTACACCTTTACATGACCTGGGCAATAGCGACCACAGCATTTACAGGGGCATCTCAATAAATTAGAATATCTTTGAAACGTTCATTCATTTCAGTAATTCAGTAATACAATCCATAATCAGCGTCTTCCATGATTGTGTGTCCTACTGAACCAGACTGAGGGACCATTTAAAGACTTAGGAAACCTTGGCAGGTGACACACTGAATTTGCAATACTGAACTTTTTTACAATATTCAAATTTTCTTAGATTTTGGTTTTCATTAGCTGTAATCTATAATCAACATTGACAGAAATAAAACACTTGAAATAGAACACTCTTTGTGTCAAGAATCTAGAAAATATAGGAGGTCGCTTTTTTAATGTAATTACTGAAATAAATAAACGTTTCAAAGATATTCTAATTTATTGAGATGCATCTGTAAATGGTGAATGATTTGAATTCAGGCATCAGTAGAAAGTTTAAAAAAAAATAAATAATAATAATAATATACAGTTAAAAAAACCTTTATCATTTAAAAAATGCATAATGCAAACAAATAAGGTAAAGAAACATATCAGGTACCCCCCCATGTGTATATCAGCATTATTTATCTCGTACAGGAAATGCTTTGTTTTGGTTACCTCGCCTCCCCAAAAAATAGGAACAAAAAGTGATCAAAAGCTCATACATACCAAAAATGGGTACCAATAAAAACTACAAGTTGCCCTGCAAATAAAGGGCCCTAACAAAGCTTGGTCAACAAAACAAAAAAAAAGATGTCAGAATATGGTGACCCCAGGCAAATTGGTTATTTTTGAAAAATGATGTTTTATTTGGTAAAAGCAGTAAAACCAGGGGCGTAAATACCGGGGTAGCGGCTGCCACAGGGCCCTGGACATTAAGGGGCCCGGGACCGCGAACCCCACAAACATTGCTATCATTATACTCTGGGGTCTTTTCAGACCCCAGAGTATAATGATCGGGGGCCCAGGGGAGGTGAGGGAACATAAAAACAACGTTACTTACCTCTCCTACGCTCCAACAGGCTTTGGGCCTGTTTGGTGACATCCCAGACGTCAGCCGACGTCATTATGCGTTGCTACGCTAGCCTGGATAACGCGAGATCTGGTCCAACATTGAAGATGGCCGAAGTAGCGCACAGGAGTTCATTGGAGCCAGGGAGAGGTAAGTCGTATTGTTTTTTATGTTTATATCCTCCCCTGGGTCTCCGATCATTATACTCTGGTGGTACTGACAGAACCACTTGTGCATATAATAAGCCCTTACATAGCTATATCGACAGAAAAATAATAAAATTATGAATTTTGGAAGACTGAGATGGAAAATCTGAAAAAAGTCACCGAACATTAACAAACGAACTAACCGATGTTATTAAAGTGTCAAAGGGCGAAAACTTTCAGACTGAGAAGTTTAGAGATCTATCAAGGCATAGGCTATTTACAGTCCAATATATTATTTTCATGGACACTGGACTTGAAAGATCTTGCTGAATTTTTGGTAGCAAGGGGCTCTATTGCTAGGCTAATCAGGATAGGTGAAAGCCAAAGCCTCCATATGCTGCTGTGGTACTAAGATGCAACATCAAGACACTATTAATCTAAATTCAGCTAACTTTACATTTTAGCTTACATATATACAGTATATTGTAGACCTTTCTAACCTGAGCTGTACAGTTTTATAGATCTCCACAATTGTGAAAATAAGTGTTACATAGGCAGGGGCGGCGTTAGGGGGGGGCAAACTGGGCAATTACCTAGGGCCCCCGTCCCCAAAGGGGCACCTAGGATTCTGAGCATCAGGCTTTTAGCCTGATGACTTGAACCCCAGGAGCTCCACTGCTGAATCGGCATGCTGTGCACGCCGCTACTGTTTAATTCTATGACAGAGCAGGAAAAAGTCCCTGCTCTCGCCATAGAGGACCGCCGATAATGCGCAGGACGTCGCGGCACAGGTGGCGTGATGAAGTCACTGCATCACGCCACCTGTGCCACTACTACAGGGAGAGACTCCGACTGCTCCGCCCATCGAGGGAGCGTGGTAAGGTGAGTACAAGATTTATTGTTTTCTGGTAAGGGAAAGGGATTACCTGCTAAGGGGGCAAACTATTATTTATAGTGCGGGCTATTAAATATAAGGGGGACTATTGTAAGGGTGAAGTATTATTTATAAGGGGAAACTGTTATATTGTATATAAGGGGGAAATAATATATAAAGGAAAACTGTTACATATAAGGGGGTTATAATAAGAGATGACATATTATATATAATGGGGAGCTATTGTATAATTGTTCCCCCCTTATATTAGTCTCCTTATATATTATAGTACCTCCCTTATAACAGCACCTTTATAAATAATAGTTCCCCCTTATAATAGCCCCTATTATAAATAATAGGATAATAGAACCTCCCTTATAATAGTCCCACTTAAAAGGGGAGCACTATTACAAATAAGTGAGGCTATTATAAGTTTGAAAATATTATAAATAAAGGAGGAACTATTATTTATAAGGTGGGAGGAACTATTATTTATAAGGGGGCTATTATTAGAGGAACTATTATATATAAAGGGGTTATCATAAGAGAGAAACTAATATATAAGGGGGTTATTATAAGAGGAACTATTATATAAGGGGAGCTATTATAAGGGGGAGACTGTTATACTGTATATAAGGGACTATTATAAAGGGGGGCTATTATAAGGAACTATTATAAGGGGGATGCTATAAGGGGGAGACTGTTATATATGAGGGAGCTATTATAAGGGGAAGACTTTTAAATATAAGGGGACTAGTATTTATAATGGATGAACTATTATAAGAGGAATTATTATATATATGGGTGGCTATTAAATATAAGTGGGCTATTATAAAGGGGAACAATCAGTGGCATAACTAGGAATGGCTGGACCCCAAGGCGAACATTTGACATGGGGCCCCCCCGAACCGCCGCCCCCCTCCAACTTCCCCCGCACAAACCGCATTCCTGCGCACACTATTATGCCCCATAGTGGCCCCTGCACACAGTATTATTCCCGATTGTCTTCCACCCATGAACAATTATTATACTCTGGGGTATTTTCAGACCCCAGAGTATAATGAACGGAGACCCAGGGGAGCATACAAACAGAAAAAAACAATGTTACTTATCTGGCTTCCTGGCTCCAGTGCACTTCGGTGTGCTACTTCGGCCATCTTCAATGTTGGACCAGATGTCATGTGATCCAGGCCGGCGTAGCGACGCATAATGACGTCGGCTGACTCCTGGGACGTCACCAAACAGGCCTGAAGCCTGCTGGAGCACAGGAGAGAGGTAAGTAACGTTTTTTTTTTATGTTCTCTCACCTCCCCAGAGTATAATGATAGCAGTGTTTCTGGGGTTCGCCCCCTAATGTCTCGGGCCCTGTGGCAGCCGCTACCGCTGCTACCCCGGTATTTACGCCCCTGGGAACAATTATATATAAGGGGCAGACATATATAAGAGGGCTAATATTTATAATGGAGGAACTGTTTTATATAAGGAGCGCTATTATAAGAGAGGAATTATGATATATAAGGAGCACTATTATAAGGTTGGACCGTTATATATAAGGGGGGCTACTATAGGAGAGGAATTATTATATATAAGGAGCGCTATTATAAGAGGAATTATTATATATAGGGGGCATTATAAGGTAGGACTGTTATATATAAGGGGGACTATTATAGGAGAGGAACTATTATATATAAGGGGGCTATTATAAGGGGGAATTATTATATATAAGGTTGGCTGTTATAAGGGGGAGACTTATATATAAGGGGCTATTATGTATAAGGGAGGAAATTATTATATATAAGGAGGTGTCTGTTATATATAAGCAGGGAACTGTTATTCATAAGGGGGAGACTATTATATATAAGGTGGCTATTATAGGAGCGGAACTATTATATATAAGGTGAATTGTTATAAGAGGGCTATTATGTAGAAGGGAGGAACTATTTATAAGTGGGCTATTATCAGAGGAAATTATTATATCTAAGGCGGGCTATTATTTATAACAGAAGAACTATTTATAATAGGCCTATAATAAGGGTGACATTATATGGGCAGCTATTATGATGTGGTCTTTTTTATTTATAAGAAGGAAACTTTATAAGGAGGGTATTGCTAAAGGGCTATTTATAAGGGGAACTATTTAAGAGGGCTAATATTGATAATGTGGACTATTATTCATATGGTGAACTATTATTTATGAGGGGGGCTATTACTGATAATGGGGACCTATTACTGATATGGGGCGCTGTTTATAAGCAGGGACTATTATTTATAATGAGGCTCTATAATAACAGATGAGGGGGTGCGAAAATCTATTAGGCAGTACAAAGGTGGTTATTTGAATTGTGTGTGGGCCTAAGAGGGGGTGGTTACTGTTTTGGGGGCTGAAAGGGCGCGTTATTAAAGGGGCTTCTACTGGAAATATGGCGTCGTTGGTATATCAGCATTTCGGGGCCCACTTTAAATTTTGCCCGGGGCCACAGTTTGTCTAAAACCGGCCCTGTATATAGGCCATCTTAATGCACTTGCCTGTTAAATCTCAACCATGTTTGCTAATGGAGTTTTAAATGCCTTTTTCTTTTTTTTTTTCAGGACCGTGGTAAACATTTAGAAAAGGTTCATACCATCATTGGAAATAAAAGCTGTGATTTGGACTCTATCATTTCCACATTGGCATATGCTTACTATTTGGACAAAGTAAGTAAAGCCTTTATATTGCTTGACTACAGCTATGATACTCTGTTCAGAAAATAACTGCATACCTTCATTTTACCTTTGCAATTTAGTGGATTTTACTTTTTTTTTTTTTTTTTTTTTTTTTTTTACAAACCTCAGCAGTCACTTGCTGACTCTGCACATGTCACTGCTGGGTCAGTTATTACTTGCAGTGCTTGGATGATGGCAAACAGGATGTCATTACTGCTGGTCTGGAGAAGGACTGGAAATAAAGGGGACCGGTTAAAAAACAATGTGAATAGAGCTTTACCCTGGAGATGGCGATGACATGAGTTGATTATTCCCCAAATTGTCACAAGTGATTCCTCTCTCAGGCATACACAGATGTGAAATATAGAACCTTGAATACATGGAGGCGACAAGTTTTCAGGTTACAATGATCTCAGATAAGGCATCAAGGTTACAGTTAAGCCCCTTGCAGAAATCGTGTGCACGGTCAGTGTGCTATCCGTTTTCTTCCCGCATAGCACACTGACCTATTCATTTCTACAGGCCCGTGTGCGGGCCAACAGTCCTGGCCACAAAATATGGAACAGGTCCTATTCCTGTCCAATTTTGCGGCCCTGTTTCCATGGCTCCTATTCATTTAATGAAAGAGGCCGCGGAAGCACAGCCGCTGCACTGGCAGCACACAGGGTGACATCCGCATGTCCCCCATGCGCCGCTTGTGCCTTTAATTCACAGCTGGCAGTAAGCACACAGTCGTGTGCAACCAGACTTACACAGTTCTCAGAGGAGGCTACAGCCTATCGTTTTAGGTGACTTTTCAGAATAAGCTGCCATGTGTGTGTACATAAGTAATAATACTACGTCTGAGCATGATTGTGGACCTTCTGCAGAGTGCTAACATAACAATTATGCCTTTGAAAAGTCATTTAGACACCCAAGATAAAACTCTGTGACGCAGTTTTGTGTGTGAGGCTAAGGCCCCACGTTGCAGAAATGCAGCTTTTTTTGTTGCAGATTTTGCTGCGTTTTTTGAGCCAAAGCCGGGAGTGGATTGAGCATAAGGTAGTAGTATACGTATTCCCTATATATTTCCCATTATTTTGTAGCCGTTCTTGATTTTGGCTCAAAAAAACGCAACAAAAAATGCTGTGTTTCAGCCTCGTTGGGTTTTAGCCTTAAAGGGGTATTCCCACGAACATAACCATAAAATTTTGCAGATATAAATAATTAAACATTTTGCAGGGTTTTAAAAGTTTTCTCTGACCATCTTAGTGATGAAAGTCTGTTGCCTTGATCAGTTGCAATTGATATGACCATGAATGCAGGAACTTTGTATATTTCTTTTTTATCTTCTCGCGCATGCACTGTCCCTGCCTGCTAACCTGTCCACAATAAGGAAATCGTGGCTGGGTTTCTGACAAGTGCCAGATCATAGAAAGTTCTTGCATTCATGATTGTAGCCATTCATACAAAACCAATCAAGACAAAATATTGTAACCATTAAGGTGGTTAGAGAAAATCTTTACAACTCAGCAAAATTTTTAATCATTTATATTTGCCTGAATGTGAAGGTTAAATCTGCTACATTTGTATATCCAGCAGAATTTTAGCAGTTTTTACCTCTAAGGCTCTACCTATAGTTTTCAGTTCTCTCTGACCCAGTGGAGAGAGACTAGTTGCCATGCATAGCACACACTATGTAGAGGAGAATATGCTCCCTAGCTTTTCCTCACTCTCTCAGAAACAGGACATACATAGAGAAGCACTGAAATATATTGATGTTGTTGCGAAGTGACCTGCAGTCTGCATCAAGATGGATTTCGCAAAGATTTGAGTAAAAGTTTAGCGGGAGAATAAAAGGATGAAAACAGACTGCTACGAGGAAAAAGAAGCATGATTATAAAATAATATACTATTGATTTATGCAAAGTTTGGTGAAAAAACAATCATTTAAGTTGAACAGCAGCAACAATTGGAGCAGCGCAGTAGCCCCATCCACTGTATAGCTGTAGTTCTGTGAAATTCAAGTGCTACACACCTACAACTTGAATAGGAGCCATGCTGCACATGTTCCCTGTCCACAAGGCTGCCAAAGGCTTCCAGAACAACTGAAATGTACTTAGTAATGTGAACTATGTGAATATGTCATCACAGTGTATAAAATCGATTTGGAGCCGGACAACTCAGTTAACCCATAGAAATAGTAAAGAAAACAACAGTTCGGTGCAAACCAGCAGGGTTAGGGTCCCTTTTGTGACACATGTATGTGCCATTTCTCTCAGAGTGTGAGATTTTTTTTTAAAGAATTATTTATATATTTTGCTTACTTGTATAGTACCAACATGTTCTGGAGGGCTTTTACAGACATTGTCAATCACTGTCCCATATAGGACTCACTATATACATTTTTGTTGAGTTTTATATTTTAAGAACAATACCAGAACATTACTATATATATATATATATATATATATATATATACTATATATATATATATATATATATATATATATATATATATATATATATATATATATATAAAATATATATAATATACTACTATATACAGCAGACCAAAAGTTTTGACACACCTTCTCATTCCAAGAGTTTTCTGTATTTTCATGACTATAAAAATTGTAGATTCACACTGAAGGCATCAAAACTATGAATTAACACATGTGGAATTATATACTTAACAAAAAGTGTGAAACAACTGAAAATATGTCTTATATTCTAGGTTCTTCAAAGTAGCCACCTTTTGCTTTGATTACTGCTTTGCACACTCTTGGCATTCTCTTGATGAGCTTCAAGAGGTAGTCACCTGAAATGGTCTTCCAACAGTCTTGAAGGAGTTCCCAGAGATGCTTAGCACTTGTTGGCCCTTTTGCCTTCACTCTGCAATCCAGCTCACCCCAAACCATCTCGATTGGGTTCAGGTCTGATGACTGTGGAGGCCAGGTCATCTGGCGTAGCACCCCATCACTCTCCTTTTTGGTCAAATAGCCCTTACACAGTCTGGAGGTGTGTTTGGGGTCATTGTCCTGTTGAAAAATAAATGATGGTCCAACTAAATGCAAACCAGATGGAATAGCATGCCGCTGCAAGATGCTGTGGTAACCATGCTGGTTCAGTATTCCTTCAATTTTGAATAAATCCCCAACAGTGTCACCAGCAAAGCACCCCCACACCATCACACCTCCTCTTCCATGCTTCACGGTGGGAACCAGGCAAGTAGAGTCCATTCGTTCACCTTTTCTGCGTCGCACAAAGACACGGTGGTTGGAACCAAAGATCTCAAATTTGGACTCATCAGACCAAAGCACAGATTTCCACAGGTCTAATGTCCATTCCTTGTGTTCTTTAGCCCAAACAAGTCTCTTCTGCTTGTTGCCTGTCCTTAGCAGTGGTTTCCTAGCAGCTATTTTACCATGAAGGCCTGCTGCACACAGTCTCCTCTTAACAGTTGTTGTAGAGAT
This sequence comes from Leptodactylus fallax, assembly GCA_947044405.1. NCBI lineage: Eukaryota > Metazoa > Chordata > Amphibia > Anura > Leptodactylidae > Leptodactylus > Leptodactylus fallax. The sequence continues at coordinate 6,720,028 of CAMRHE010000023.1, read as the reverse complement.
GTGTCTGCTGCTAGAACTCTGTGTGGCATTGACCTGGTCTCTAATCTGAGCTGCTGTTAACCTGCAATTTCTGAGGCTGGTGACTCGGATGAACTTATCCTCCGCAGCAGAGGTGACTCTTGGTCTTCCTTTCCTGGGGTGGTCCTCATGTGAGCCAGTTTCTTTGTAGCGCTTGATGGTTTTGGCCACTGCACTTGGGGACACTTTCAAAGTTTTCCCAATTTTTAGGACTGACTGACCTTCATTTCTTAAAGTAATGATGGACACTTGTTTTTCTTTACTTAGCTGCTTTTTTCTTGCCATAATACAAATTCTAACACTCCATTCAGTAGGACTATCAGCTGTGTATCCACCTGACTTCTGAACAACACAACTGATGGTCCCAACCCCATTTATAAGGCAAGAAATCCCACTTATTAAACCTGACAGGGCACACCTGCGAAGTGAAAACCATTTCAGGTGAAGCTCATCAAGAGAATGCCAAGAGTATGCAAAGCAGTAATCAAAGCAAAAGGTGGCTACTTTGAAGAACCTAGAATATAAGACATATTTTCAGTTGTTTCACACTTTTTTGTTAAGTATATAATTCCACATGTGTTAATTCATAGTTTTGATGCCTTCAGTGTGAATCTACAATTTTTATAGTCATGAAAATACAGAAAACTCTTGGAATGAGAAGGTGTGTCAAAACTTTTGGTCTGTACTGTATATTACATGGTATAACAGGATATGAACACAATATCAATACAGAGACTTAATAAAATACAATTATTAACAGTAACAAAGATAGCAATAGCCAGTAAATGGAAAACATCAGTAATACCAAATATTCCTGAGATTATAGACTCTGTCAATACAACTTAGGGTGGGTTCACACCTGCGCTTGAGTCCGTCCGCTGCCAATCCGAGTGAAAATCTCTGGAAACAGGATAGGCATCAGATACCGACAGGTTAGCGACGCATTGGTTAAAAACCCATTCATTTGAATGGGTTTTTAAAGCAATGCGCGGGTGTCCGATTGCACCCTCTGCGCCGCAAATCCTTTTTTTCCGTCGGAAACAAAGTCGGAAAAGCAGGACTTCGTGTCCGACAAAAAAAAACGGCTTCACAGCGCAGAGGGTGTAAGCGCACACCCGCGCATTGCTTTAAAAACTCAAGCGCAGGTGTGAACCCACCCTTACACATACAAATACATGATAGCCAGGAATAGGCAACTAGTTTAAATTAATAAATTCCAAGATAAATGGCACATTTGGAGCAGGTATGGTTATGCATTATCACTACAATAAACTAAGACCCCCTTTTTCACTATTTTTTTCTTCTTCTTTTTTGGAGAAGTGAGCTTCACTTGATTAAAACCATGTGATAATGCCCAAAGAGACAAGTGGACGACCATTTGTATCTGTTTCTGTATTACATTTACATTACATTTGTTAACATTTTTGATTCATTATGTTTTCCATTTTTCATAATCTTTATTGTACACATATGTTTATGCTTTTATTTTATGTTTATATTACCAGCATATGTATCCAACAAATTAGAAGTGTCACTGTGGAGTCCATATGCATTTGTGGGACAGGCCACCCTTCATAAAGGAACATAAACAGAATAACTCGCAAACAACAGAATTTATATTTCAGAATGAGAATTATTTTTTGCAGATTTACTTTCCATTTTGGTACATATAAGGGGATCCTCAGTGGGGAACCCACCTCTGTGATGCACATATGCTCTAACAAGGCATATCAATATTGTCATTATGAGGCAACCAATTTAAACTAACTAGTAAATTTCTACAAATAACTGTGTAGGTACCTGAAGAGAAAGGCGTAAAAGTATTACTAAATGATACTGATAAAATAAAATGTTATATAAAACAGAAGTAGAAATATAGAAAGTAAAGTAAAAGTTATTTAAACAACAGTGTTATTAGTTTATTTTTGTCAATTAACAAAATGCAAAGTGAATTAATAAAACAGAAATCTATGTCATATCAATATTTGTTAATTGGCAAAAATAAACTAATAACACTTATATTTTTTTAAATCATTTTTACTTTGCAGCATTTCACACGTGCCTAAAACTTTAACACAGTACTGTACATCTACTAGTATAATATAGTAGATTTCTTTTACATACCTAAACACAGACCTGGGCATTGTATGGTCCGAGGGCCACATCGGGCCCTCTAACTATCTCTGACCAGCCCGGTGTCGCTACATTTACTCACCTGTCCACGATCCTGTCCTGGCCGCCCTCCACTTCCACCTGTAGGCGGCACTACACTGACGTCATGACGCTGAAGAATGCCAGGACCCTACATAGAGCGTCCCGGCCTTCTTCAGCGTCGGCAACAGTGCACCCTGGAGGCGGCAGCAGAGGGCGTCCAGGTCTGGAGCGTGGAGAGGTGAGTAAAAATCATCGGCCACTACTCTGTGTGGGGGTGGGGAGATAATAGGGGGTCATATACTGTGGGTGGGCTTTAAAAAAGGGGTCAAATACTTTGTGGGTGGGTATAAAAGGTGTCATAACCTGTGTGAGGGCCATAAATAGGGGAATCATATGCTGTGGGGGGGGGGTAAATACGGAGGCATGCTCATAGCTATGTGAACAAACATTCTCAGTGATGAAGTTCAACAAATCTAGATACAGATCCGCTCTCAGTGATGATCACTTGTGTGCTGTCCTTCGCATATCCACTTCAGATATTCAACCTGACTTCAATGCACTTGTTCAAGCCCAAAACAGGCTAGATTTCTCTCATTGAACATTTTTGTATAAAGTTAATGTGATGCTGGTCTTTGAAAAACTAGATTTTTTTTGTGTAAAGTTGTGATGCTAGTTTTTTAAATGCTGCAGAAGATGCTCATAAATTGTACTATAATTCTGTGCTCCACATTTTCATGTTATTGTAATGTTTCATTTACTGGTCTTTATTAAGTTAAAGGGATGCTGGTCTTTGAAAAACTTGCAATTTTAAGTCAGGATGTGAGGCTAGTTTTTTAAACACTGCAAAAGTTTACAATTTTCTAAACTGAACAATCACAAGTTCATTAAAGTTCATCACAAGTTCATCATCTCATCATTAAATAATTTACTGTTTTTTATGAAGGGGTAGTATATATACTATATACAGTATATAGGTATTGGCTAGAACTGAGTTAAGTATATTAGTCTGGCCCTCTAAAACCATTCCAATTTCTCATGTGGCCCTATCGGAAAATTAATTGCCCACCTCTGCCTAAACAGAACAAATTCGACATAATACAGCTGAAATCAATGATTCAATAAAACTGACACCATAATTTAATTGCAATTAACAGTAAAACTAGAAGAACGTGCTAGGAAACATCATCTGGCATTAAATCGAATGTAGATCACTTACATGGCATTAATGTCAAAGTTTCATTTTTTGATTGAGGTAAGTTTCGAAGTTGATCCTGAATAGGAAGATATCTCAAGCCATGGCTGTATGATTATAGATGTTTTCCATGACCTCTCACAGTAAATTGGAACATTCCTTTGCAGAGCCTTTAAAAGTATTGACTGAGAGTTAAAAATATTACACTAAGAGCAGAAAATGTGAAAAAAATGTGAGTGTGTGTATATATATATATATATATATATATATATATATATATATAAAAATATTCCTCTTCAGCACCAATGCTGTGGTGTTCCTTACAGTTTTTGAAATGCAGCCTGTCCGCTGCAGGTACTGTAAAACGCTGTGTTTTTTTTGTTCATTGCAACCTGAAATTCAGCTCTGCAGTTTAGTAGTAATGTATGCAGTCTGTGCCTGATGTAGATGTAAACCCTGACATTTAAATCAATCTCTTTAGATCACATCACCGAGTGTTCTCTGTCTGCCTGTTCTAAATGTTACAAGGATTGAATTCGACTTCTACAGTGAGACACGGTTTATATTGGAGGAGCTAGATATTCCTGAGTCATTCCTCATTTTCAAGGATGAAATTAATCTTCAGAGACTGAATGATGAAGACAGGTTATCAGTGACACTTGTGAACTTCAATACTTTTACAAGGTACTATATATCATGTAAGGTGAGGGATAGTTTAAGCCTAATATCAAAATGGATATGGAATACCAGTAAATTATTGTACTGATTTATATAACACAGTTATACATACATGTCCTTCCAGTGTGCTTATCTACATGTAAAATTTTTAGAATCAACTTCGACAGGGTATATTAGGGCCACACAATAACATTCCAGGCCCTCACATGGAATAATGCCTCCTTTACCGGTGGCCACATGATATAAAGTCCCCCTTTATCAGTGCCCACACAGTATAAAGCCCGCTTTATAGGAGCCTACATACTATAATGACTCCTTTACTGGTACCCATTCAATATAACGCTCCCTTTCCTGGCCCTCTCATGGTATGAAGCCCCATCTGCTGGCCCCCACATGGTATAACGCCCCCTTTACTGGACATTTACCTCCCACATGCTACTGGCCTCTACACAGTATACTGCCCCTTTATTGGCCACCATGCAATAAATGCCCCTTTTGCAGGACCCCATAGTGACTTTAGGCTGCTTCCTATGGGGCCACAACCTTAAGGGACTTTTTTTTTTTTTTTTAAATAGGCCATTATTTGCTGAATTACTCCAGCAGGTAACAACCACTATTTACTTATCAATCCCCACTCCTGCCCACGGCCACCTATACCTCCGCTTCCCCTTCAGCCTCCTGGAGGTGCAGCATTTTGAATGATGTCAGCGACATTCTGTTACTGTTCAACATCAGCAACATGATGCAGTCATGATGTAGAGCTGAAGGAGAAGTGGAGGCAGAAGCGGGAGCGGGGAACAGTAAGTAAATAGCAAGTAATCCAGCAGGTAATAGCCTATTAAAAGGAAAAAAGCAGCAGGGGGCCAACAGGGCCCCCTAAGGTTGCGGGCCCCATAGCAGCCACTATGGCTGCTACGGCAGTAGTTTATTCTCTGAGATAACGTACAATTAAAGGGCTTATCCAGTTTCAAATATTGTTGGCCTGTCTTTAGAATACGTCATCAATATTAGATCTGCGAGGGACTGACAGCCAAGACTCTCACAGATCTGCTGTTTGGGGACAGCGCAAAACCCGCCATTACAAATCATTGGCCATCAATATTAGAAACTGGATAGCTCCTTCACGCCAGCTGAAGAAGTACATATGCTTCTTCCACTGGCCACAAGGAAATATCTGAATGCAGTGGCAATGCATTGCAGGGTTATAAAGATGCATGGTGCATGAGTGTTCTCCTCTGCGTGCTGTTAGAAGTAACATGAGAAAAACTACAGCATACTACTGTTGACATGAAAGTGAGATATCTCAGCAAAAAAGATTTACTATTACTGTTTAATACCGTAATTAGTACACACTTAAAGAGTTTGTCCAGGCTAAAATATTACTTTTTAATTAGCCTGGGAGCGGTAAAAAAAAAACCATACTTGTCCCCAGTGCTGTGACGTCCTATTCCTCGCTGGCTGTGATGTCCCGGGTCCCTTCCGCCGGAAGACAATAACGGAGCTGCAGGCCCGGACCACACTGGGAGGCACCATAGCGCAAGGAAGGGTGAGTATGTTTTTTTGGGGGGTTTTTTCACCTCCACCTTTTCAGCCTAAATAAAAAATAAAATTTTAGCCTGGATAATCCCTTTAAGGCCATATTAGACAGGGCAATTTAGCAGCTAATTGTCAGGAACAAACGCTTGCACAACCATTCGTTCCTGGCAATTGGCCTGTCTAATAATGACGACAATTACCTGATGAGGGAGGGTTTCATTGATCATCAGCTGATTGGCTGATTTCATCAGAACAAAAAATCATTGTCCATTAATAGCACATCGGTCTGTCTAATAAGGGCGCAACAGCATGGTGTAAATTTATCCTACTCAAGTAGAATAATAACAATATGGCAATCACAATTGGAAATATATAGACCTCTGCTCACCTGATGGTGAGTAGATGTCTGCTTGGTAAAGTTGCTGCTCTTCTCAGAGACCACACAACTAGTGGCTAGTGGTAATGAAATGGGACAAATACCAGATAAAAAAATCTGGGATGTGTGAGCGCTGCTTGGTTCATGTGTACACATACACAGGCAGGTGGTACGTATAATGATTTATTTATCAATTACAGGCAACTGGTTTCGATACTGAACCAGCGTCTTCATCAGGCCAACTGGAAAATGGTAAACATGTACAAAAATATATATAATATGATATAACAATACAAGTGAAATAGATTCAAGTTAAAAATAGTGAAAATATAATCTAAAACAATGGGCTCCTGGCTGCCATGGCAGCCTCTTAGACCTATAGGTGTGAAATGGGGGCGCTCTTGCCCCCTAACCACCACTTCTGGCTGCCATGGTCCTCGCTGTATAATACAGCCGGGACTTGGAAGTCATGTAGTAACCATGTGAGTGTTAGCACTATGCTCAGCACGACATAATAATATGGCGCTGAGTGAAAAGAGGTTAATAAAAATATCCACCATGTAATAATATAACCACATTATTTTACACAGTTTGTAACGTTGTTTATACATTGTATTGTACATCTTACAAATCTTTTACTTCATGAGTTACAACCTGTATCGTAATCGTCCAGAGCTATATTCACAATCCTCCAGATTGTCATTGATTTGTCTCTTCTCCAAATCTAAATATATTGTATGTGTATGACCTGACTCTGTATAAAATAAAGGATATTTTTAGTATAACTTCATTTTTAAAGGTGTTGTCCCATGAGTAAATAACATTTCACTCTGGTAGGTCACAGAAAACACATTTTTTTCCCAATTGGAATGATTTAAAAATGCTATTGTAATTGTTATGTTATTGTAGTTATTGTTGTAATATACTTGTCATGGTGTCCCCTGCTGTTCCTTCCTGAACCTCCGCCTAATGTGCCCATTCTGGGTGGTCACATATGTATAGTAATGGAGTTCAGTACCACTGCCCAGATCCTGTTGTACAGCATAGGCATACTTGATATTGTACAGGCCAAACAAGAAAAATCAGTGGAGTTTTTTTTTCTCACCATCAATCACCACATTAGGTGGATGTTCTGAGAAGGAGTCTAAAGAACAGAAGCGCATCATAACAAATATGTATCGGCAATATGTTTTGCCTGATCCTCCAGGGAAAAGTAATATATTATTGTGGGACAATCCCTTTCATAACTCCAGTGTAAAAAGTTATCAAGTTTCTTTAAGGTTTCTATCTTATCCCTACATAGTGAGGATGAAAGTTTGGCAGCATCAGTTATAAAAGTCATACACCCAGAGAAGCAATATAATGGGGATGGAGAGTTTCATGACTCATCTTCTGCCTTAGTAGCACAAGAGATTCTTAAGGAGGCACCAGAGCTGCTTACTCCTCAGCTTGCTCATCTACTCAGAGGTGAGTGATTACTCTTGACATTACCGTACTCAGTGAAAAGTTTAATGGAGTGTTTCTAAGTCTCCTCATGCTGAAAGACCATGATCTGTTCTTTGGTTAACAATCCCTTAAAAGACCACAGGAGGCTTCATAAAAGAAGCAGGGAGTAACGAGTTTGTTAAAGAATAGCATTATATTGAATATTAAAAAATGAACATGTTAAAATCGGCAAGAGCTATCTGTACTGTAGGACTAGACAGGAATATTAAGTGATGCTATCTGCACATCAGTTGGGTGGCTGGAACAGCTCTGATGGTTGTTTTAACTTTGTGTCCTGGGGCTGTGTGGCATTGCTGATAATGACATACATGCCCTACAGTGGACAATGAATATGGATCAGTGTCCTGTGATTGCGTACTTAAGAGTTCTCTGGTCAAAAAATGTTTATATAATTCAGTTTTGATGGTGAAATATGTAACTTTCATTATCCTTCCATTATGTGAAACAGCTATAATCAAAACTCCATTATGTGCATCTTTTCACTCAGAAAGGCCAATGTAACCGCTGCAATAGCAAGCAGTGGGGATCAAAACAGAGTCATAAATGTGAATATTGTCTTTTCTTAATGTTGTGTCATATGCAGTAAGACTATATAAAACACATCCTTTATCTGAGGTGAAACTGTTTATAAGGTATATTACAAGGATATATCTAGTGTATTTATAGTGCTTCATGTATCTACATATGTTAATTTCACTAAATCCACAATATAAACAATATGTACAATTAATAAATAATGATTACAAATCATCACTACTTTATGAAAGAAAATGTAACAAAAGAGTGATATGTTCTTAAAACTGTATATTTGAAAAATCACAATTTGATAAGATGGGTTTGACACTGTGTTTTGCATTGCCATAATAATAAATCATGTGCCTCTATAGACTGATACCACCTTTTAGTTGGTTTTCTTTGAGCCAGTACTGTGTGCCAAAATTTTGGCTCAATTTAGGAGCATTTTGCCACTTTTAAACCACAACCCTTTTCTGAGAAGCCACGCCCACATGCCTAGCATGAAGGAAAAAATTCACTCAAACTAGATGTGCCAAGATGCACCGAAGATATATTTAAGATGCACCACATATATTTTATAGTCTAGTCGTAGCCACAATAGTAAATCTAGGCTACTACGTACAACCATAAATAATGTAGATGGATACCAGTGGAGTTTGATTGTGTTCTCACACTGGGGCAAGTTTACAAAGCTAAATGCACATGCTGCGCTCCAGATTTATATGTTTTAGACCCTTTTTTTGCCTTGTCAACTTGGAGCCTCTTAGTCTGCAAAAGGCCATGGCTTGTAGGAAAGGGGCATGGCTTAAAATTCCGATGGAAAGTAAGCCAACTAGACAGTCTATAGGTACACCAGATTTATCATCCAGCATTAGTCTTTGTGATAAACATGGTAATTTTTCGACTGTCTAGTCTGGGTGTGCACTGTCTAACTTTTAGACATGATTAGTAAATTTTAGTAGACTGGTTTGTCAGACATTTATTTTATTGTCTTCTCAGGAAGCATTCTGTTTAGCTGCTTATCTGCTGACCATGAGAAGATACCTGAGCAGCAAGAAGAAATTGTATGCATTCTGGAAGAGAGGTTTCCAGAGCTCCCACCAAGACAGGATATTATCAGTAGTCTACAGGAGACAAAACTCCATACACAAGGTGTGGTCTTTTAATTATGGTGTACACCATTTTATATGCTGCATTATACATAGCATAGGTATGTTTGTGATTTCTCTTGCCTGCCTCACTTGTCCGTTTACTTTTCTTTTTGGTCTTGTGTTGTCCTTGGACATTCTGGAAACTTAGTGTAAGAAAAATCTTTGCAGTGATTCTAGTCTTCTAGTATTTACACGTCATATCTTGTAAATACTCACACACTGTTAGAGATTTCTATAAATACCTACAGACTGGTCATGCATTAACCAATACAAATAGCACTACCCTAAATCTGTCCAATACAAAAACACAGTCCTCTAGACCTAGAAACTTCTTGCTTTCTCTAGACCTTCACAGAAAGGCATTTTTCTTGTCTATGGGATACAGCCATGCTCCCAAACCAAATGCTTTGATATTACCCAACGGATACAAGAGTTATAATTCTCTAGCTATTAACGTAGACATAACAATCTCCAAAGGGACTACCAATTGGGAAACGTCCTTTAAAATGCTCCTTTGCTGATGTTGCAGCCTGTTACAAAACATTGTCAGGGAGCTGCTGAAACTGGGGGCAGGAGTTTCAGGAAGTAAGTTTTTTTAAGACATGTTCTGCCTTTGGACAATTTGCAGCTGAAATCAGACAACCCTATAAACTAAAATTAACCTTTCTAATTCTTCTGCCTACTGGAGACGCTGTGAGCTTATTGAAATGTATGTACATGTTTGGTGTCAATGTCCATCAATTCAGTTTAAGAAGTGCATTTTTCCCACTTAGTTCCTATATTATTAAAGAAGTAGTCCAGCAAAAACACTGTAACCCATCTTTGCGCCCCTCACCTTATTGTCTGTGACTCTGCATGTTTGTTTTATGTATAATGCACTCATATTCCTGATACCAAGTTTCTCTTCAGCTCAGCACAGCATCACATGGGCATCTAAAGATAGTACTATATCTACCTGCTGGAGGTAGTGAAATCACCTTCTCTCTATATTCTCCTAAATAATGCAATAATTATAGTTAGTGAAGCTGAGCTGTTAGCTCCATCATTATAACTGTGTGACAGGAACTGTCTGCTCATCAGTAGCTACTGATAGATGTTTGTGCAATACCTTTGTGGTCCATCATTGGTAAATGTTATTTGGTTAGAGTGATATTACATGACTCAAATAAAGAGAAGGATTCCAAGAGAAAAATAACTAAATAAGGTAATCTTGGCTGAATCATATACAACACTAAGAAGGATTCCAAGAGAAAGAAATAACTAAATAAGGTAATCATATACAACGCTAATTCAAAAAAATGCATTGATTTTAAAATCTCATCTAACCATACTGTTTTCACAGTACAACATAGAATACATATCAGAATATGAACGTTTTCCCCTTTCATTTAAGAAAAAAAATTAACTAACGCAGCATGTTAATTTTACCTGCGGAAATGCTGCATTTTTCCCATAGACTTATATGGGGTGGGAAGGCAAAAATTACATGCATGATTTTTTTCCACTGCATCTCCACTGCATTTCTTCTGCTGTGTTTCTACAATGTGTAGCTTTAGCCTATATATCACAAGGCATTATGGGAAAGGAGCTGGGGAGCTCATGCGCCCTCTGTTGGATGTAACAAATCCTCAATTTGCTTTTGACTCACCGAGCCTTGAGACAGCAAAAGGGATTTTAGCCAAGCCAATTTCACTTATCTGCATACAGCGCTGTTTCCGGATTGTTGTCCTTCATCAGTACAGAGCAAAGTGAATTGGCTTGCTTAGTGGGAGGCAATGAGTGGGTTAGGGACAAGAATCTCTCACATTGAGGAGAGCACCAGTGAAGGTGTGTAGAGATTTTAATTGCCTTTTGCCCTCTACTTAGCATCTACATATCACAAGGCATTATGGGAAAGGAGCTGCGGAGCTCATGCACCCTCTGTTGGATGTAACAAATCCTCAATTTGCTTTTGACTCACCGAGCTCAAGGCTGTCTCAAGGCTCGGTGAGTCAAAAGCAAATTGAGGATTTGTTACATCCAACAGAGGGCGCATGAGCTCCCCAGCTCCTTTCCCATAATTCCTTGTGATATGTAGATGCTAAGTAGAGGGCAAAAGGCAATTAAAATCTCTACACACCTTCACTGGTGCTCTCCTCAATGTGAGAGATTCTTGTCCCTAGCTTTAGCCTATAGCATGAATCTGCAAATTTTATCCATTGAGCCTCAGCTGTAATCCAAAGAAGTGCACTGACTTGCAAAGAGCTGCTTATAGAGTCAGTACAGAACATCATAGAGTTCCTGCAATGTGTGCATAGTATCTTTCATCTGCAGAGTGCCATATTACACAGGCAGAATTTATTAACCCATATGCACAATTTATAATTGTGGTATATATTTAGCACAAGGCCCTTTCTTATTAAATCCCCCCCAATGATTTGAGGGGAGAATACCTTTGCATAATACCATTGTATAAAATAGTGTAATGAATTAAATATTATCAAATAATTTCCTTTGTAAAGACAGACAAAGTTGGACAATTATCTGAAAATGTACTCATATGAACAAGGTTTGGAAATTTTAAAATTATTAGCAGCAACTAAACCAAACTTTCTATTTTTATTTATTTAATAATGTGAACATATGTAATTAGTAGCCCGTTGGGCTTATAGTTTAATCTTTTACTCAATTTTTCAAATACTTTGTATTGCTTTAAGCACTTTTTGTCATGCTTGTTCATCATCTTCTGCTGTTTCACTAACTAAATGTCTTTCATATCAAGTATAACAATTAAATGGTATTGCTTGATTGACTTAATAGATCAAATACAAATAAATATCTACATAAAATAATTAGCAGATAAGGATGTGATTGCTTTCCTTCAAAGAGAATAATTATCATGCAAGTATATAGTTATTTCTGTTTGATTATGCTTTACAACAAATAAACAATTAGTAGATATTGTTATGCTTCACTATTTTGCTTAATAAAGAAAATAATAATAATTAGTGGGCAACTAAAATGACACTGAAGGAGAATAATACATGGTTACCACACAACTAAATTGGTATATTTCATTATATGCATATATTCATTATGGGAAACTATATAGTTTATATACATTTTATTATATCTCTGTAAAACCAGGTTTCTCCGAAAATAAGACAGGATCTTATATTAGTTGTGACTTCAAAAGATGGGTTAGGGCTTATTTTCAGGGGATGTCTTATTTTTCCCGTGTCACTGTCAAGTTCCTTGCCATTGTAGCACTGTTCCACTGCAGACAAGTGTAGTGGTTGGCTCGCCCTGGTGACCGGAAGCAGCCGCAACGCTCTGGTTCAGGAGTGGAGTGATGCCAGTGGGACTACCCGATCTGTGTGTGAGAGCCTGGCATTACCGGTAGTCAACCCTTTGTTGGGGAGAATTATCTCCCTTAAGATCAACGTCTGATTCTTTTGGAGGTGAAATTATTTTGGGGGTGTCTGCTTTCCTTGATGAAGGGTCTACTGTGTCTGTCCTGCTGTATTCTATTTACTTTTTCACATGTATAGCTGCCTGGACAATATATACTGTATATATATATATATATATATATATATATATATATATCTTTCTTTATATAATTTTTTTTTTTCTTGGTTTTGTGCCTCAGTCATATCTCAATTTATTTAGCTCTTAATACATTTTACATATATATTTCATATATTACCATTGAAACTTATCATGAACAGGTCCAAGTGTTGAAGATATCCTACTCAAAGAATTCAAAGAATTGTCAGATGGTGATGTTAAAATAGGCATTACAACTATGCACATGTCATTGGAGGTAAGAACATGTTACATTTGAAAAAAGGTACATACTCTGTCAAGCTATGTTTCTATATGTTTGCATAATGCTTATATTAATTCTATACCATTTAATTGAACAATATGTCACAAAAAAAGACAGTATCTTACTTTATTTTACTCATGGTCCCTGCTTTTAAATAAATTCAATGGCTGGAGAGGTGTGCCACTTTTAATAATTAGGATCTGGTGGTGACATTTATAGTATAGTGGTTACAGTTATTCTAAAGCTAGAAAAGGATCCTCTTAATGTTTGCTCATACCACCCAATTTTCTAGCAATTTCAAGATTCTGGTTGAATCTGGGCAAATCAGCTAAAGTTACAGTAATGAAGATGAGACTTTAATGCCATTTACAGTGCCTTGAGAAAGTATTCGGCCCCTTTGAACTTTTCAACCTTTTGCCACATTTCAGGCTTCAAACATAAGAATATAAAATTTTAATTTTTTGGTGAAGAATCAACAACAAGTGGGACACAATCGTGAAGTGGAATGAAATTTATTGGATATTTTAAACTTTTGTAAAAAATAAAAAACTGAAAAGTGGGGCATGCCAAATTATTCGGCCCCCTTAAGTTAATACTTTGTAGCACCACCTTTTGCTGCGATTACAGCTGCAAGTCACTTGGGGTATGTCTCTATCAGTTTTGCACATCGAGAGACTGAAATTCTTGCCCATTCTTCCTTGGAAAACAGCTTGAGCTCAGTGAGGTTGGATGGAGAGCATTTGTGAACAGCAGTTTTCAGCTCTTTCCACAGATTCTCGATTGGATTCAGGTCTGGACTTTGACTTGGCCATTCTAACACCTGGATATGTTTATTTGTCAACCATTCCATTGTAGATTTTGCTTTATGTTTGGGATCATTGTCTTGTTGGAAGATAAATCTCCGTCCCAGTCTCAGGTCTTTTGCAGACTCCAACAGGTTTTCTTCCAGAATGGTCCTGTATTTGGCTCCATCCATCTTCCCATCAATTTTAACCATCTTCCCTGTCCCTGCTGAAGAAAAGCAGGCCCAAACCATGATGCTGCCACCACCATATTTGACAGTGGGGATGGTGTGCTCAGGGTGATGAGCTGTGTTGCTTTTACGCCAAACATATCGTTTTGCATTGTGGCCAAAAAGTTCGATTTTGGTTTCATCTGACCAGAGCACCTTCTTCCACATGTTTGGTGTGTCTCCCAGGTGGCTTTTGGCAAACTTTAAACGAGACTTTTTCTGGATATCTTTGAGAAATGGCTTTCTTCTTGCCACTCTACCATAAAGGCCATATTTGTGCAGTGTATGACTGATTGTTGTCCTATGGACAGACTCTCCCACCTCAGCTGTAGATCTCTGCAGTTCATCCAGAGTGATCATGGGCCTCTTGGCTGCATCTCTGATCAGTCTTCTCCTTGTTTGAGATGAAAGTTTAGAGGGATGGCCGGGTTTTGGTAGATTTGCAGTGGTCTGATACTACTTCCATTTCAATATGATCGCTTGCACAATGCTCCTTGGGATGTTTAAAGTTTGGGAAATCTTTTTGTATCCAAATCCAGCTTTAGACTTCTCCACAACAGTATCATGGACCTGCCTGGTGTGTTCCTTGGTCTTCATGATGCTCTCTGCGCTTTAAACAGAACCCTGAGACTATCACAGAGCAGGTGCATTTATACGGAGACTTGATTACACACAGACGGATTATATTTATCATCATCAGTCATTTAGGACAACATTGGATCATTCAGAGATCCTCACTGAACTTCTGGAGTGAGTTTGCTGCACTGAAAGTAAAGGGGCCGAATAATATTGCACGCCTCACTTTTCAGTTTTTTATTTTTTACAAAAGTTTAAAATAACCAATAAATTTCGTTCCACTTCACAATTGTGTCCCACTTGTTGTTGATTCTTCACCAAAAAATTAAAATTTTATATCCTTATGTTTGAAGCCTGAAATGTGGCAAAAGGTTGAAAAGTTCAAGGGGGCCGAATACTTTCGCAAGGCACTGTATAATTGGAATATGGATGTGGTGGGGTGGTGCTGTCATTTGACAATGTATGTGCTGTCATTTGACATTGTACATGTGGTCTGTATTCAGGACCTTTTTAACAAAAAGCCATGTATAAGGAGAAAAAATTAAATAACATATATTAGAAAGAGCTCTCCAAAGTTGCCTGCTTTTACCATACATTTTTGCTGGTGCTTTGGAAAGCTTGGCAGTATATATCCATGGGGACAAAGAGACTGTAGGATTTAGAAGTCGGGAAATTTATGTTATTTTACTCTTTGCTGATGATATTTTATTATACGTAAAGGGGTTTTCCCACAAACATAACCACATTTAAATTTGTTTAAAAATAAGAGTTAAAATAATTAAAAATTTTACAGAGCTTTAAAGATTTTCTCTAAACATCTTAGAGGTGACAGTCTTTTGTCTTGATCGGTTTCCATCGAATACCACAATGAATGCAGGAACTTTCTATGGTCTGGCACTTGCCAGAAACCCAGTCATGAATTCCTTATTGTAGCACTCTGGTCTTCTCATACATGTACTGTCCCTGATAACCTGCTACAATAAGGAACCATAGCAAGTTCCTGTATTCATGGTGGTATCTATTGGCAACATATCAAGAAAAAAGTCTGTTACCGCTACAATAGTTAGAGAAACTCTTTAAAAACGCTCTAAAATTTTTCAATTATGTGTATTTGCAAAAATGTTTGACTTTTAGTTTTCCTTTAATTGAAATGTTTGTGGGAAAACCCTGTTAAAGAATTCCCAAGACTCTATTCCAATTACCTCTATATTACTTCCGCTACATACCACTGATCAAAGGTTGGAAAATAAGAAATGAGAAAAATTTGTAGGCTGGGGCCCCACGTGGTGTAAATTTTTTTTCCAAACCGTGGCGTTTTACAGCCCCTGAAAAGTAGATGGGATTCTAGGGAATCCCATTCACAGTTTGCGGAAAAATACGCACAGCAGATACGGTTTTGGAAATCGTAGCATGTCAATTATACCTATGGAAACACTGGCGGTTCCCCTATAGGTATAATGGAAGCAGAAAGTTTCTGTGAAAAGCTATGCAGGAAAAAACATGAAACGATGCAGTTTTTCCTGCAGTGTTTTTTTGCTGCAGCCCTCTACATGCGGTCTTAGCCATAATGCGTTTTTGTCACACAAAGGACTCAAAGCGCAGGGAGAATTGTGGGGTAGGGGAATCAGTGTCTGCCATACAGACGCTCATCCACAACACCCACCAGGGTTAGTTGTGCATGGGAAGCCAATTTACTTATCAGAATATTTTTGGTGTGTGGGAGGAAAACGGAGTATCTGGAGGAAACCCACACAAGCACAGGAAGAATATACAAACTCCACACCAGTGTTGCCCTTGATCATATTTGAACTCAGGACCCTAATTTGATTCCAAAAAGATAAGTTATTTGGGCATAAATTTTACCAGGAAGCCTAGAGATTGCCTAAAATTAAATAAATGTACTTAGAAAAAAAAAAAAAAAAATGAAATGAACTATTGCAGCACACCTTTTGTTTTCTTTCTATGGGTATTGTTGTGAGTTATCACACTATATTTTATCACACTCAAGTTAAAAAGGTCTACGTCTGTAGTCATACCTTAACTAGTTAAAATTTACCATATAGCTACTTTATGTTGACATAATTTTGTAACATATTCAAAGTGCAGCCTATTTTGGACTTTTTTTTTATTTTTCTCTTTCAAAACTTTTAAATTTTGTTCATAAAAAACCCTTATGAGGGCTTGCATTTTTCATGATGCATTGAATTTTGTTGCATATATTTACTAATGTTTTCAATGGACTGTGTGAAATAAGCTGGAATTCCATCATTGTTGTTTAAGTTTCAATTTTATGACATTCGCTCAGTGGTTAAGGTGGCATTGTAGTTTTCAGATAACGCTTGGAGTGACTTTTTAGAAATCATACTGAAGCATAGCTTGCCAAAGCTTGGCTTACTTACCAATTACAATTGTGTATTGTTTATCAGCTCTATCTGACTCCCAAACTACTGTTCAAAATGAATTATAGAAAAGATACTAAGTGCTTGGCAAAAGATGAAGATTAAATTCACATCCTATCAAGCTGCCCAAATGATAAAGGTTTTGAAATATTTATAACATCATCCAATTTTTTAGGTCGATATTTTTGCTGAGAATGTATTAATGTATTTTGGGAGTTTCAGATATTGTTCCATTACTACAAAGTATGACTGAGGTAATGAACAGCTTTTGGGCTCTTCTGGTGTGTTTGCACTTACCTCATTGCAAGCAGACTCACTTCAATTTAAAAGGAAATCCCAAAGATGGGTTAGGCTTATCTGGATCCTACTCCTCCCACCTCCTTTCTTCTATAGACTTCAATAGACAGAAAGTATTGTAATTCTTCCTCTTCAGTCGCAGATACACACGTGGACAAAATTGTTGGTACCCCTCGTTTAATGAAAGAAAAACCCACAATGGTCACAGAAATAACTTGAATCTGACAAAAGTAATAATATATAAAAATTCTATGAAAATGAACAAATGAAAGTCAGATATTGCTTTTCAACCATGCTTCAACAGAATTTTTAAAAAAAGAAAACTCATGAAACAGGCCTGGACAGAAATGATGGTTCCCTTAACTTAATATTTTGTTGCACAACCTTTTGAGGCAATCACTGCAATCAAACAATTCCTGTAACTGTCAATGAGACTTCTGCACCTCTCAACAGGTATTTTGGCCCACTCCTCATGAGCAAACTGTTCCAGTTGTCTTGGGTTTGAAGGGTGTCTTTTCCAGACGGCATGTTTCAGCTCCTTCCAAAGATGCTCAATAGGATTTAGGTCAGGGCTCATAGAAGGCCACTTCAGAATAGTCCAGTGTTTTCCTCTTAGCCATTCTTGGGTGTTTTTAGCTGTGTGTTTTGGGTCATTATCGTGTTGCAAGACCCATGACCTGTGACTGAGACCAAGCTTTCTGACACTGGGCAGCACATTTCTCTCTAGAATCCCTTGATAGTCTTGAGATTTCATTGTACCCTGCACAGATTCAAGACACCCTGTGCCAGATGCAGCAAAGCAGCCCCAGAACATAACAGAGCCTCCTCCATGTTTCACAGTAGGGACAGTATTTTTTTCAAGATATGCTTCATTTTTCCATCTGGGAACATAGAGCTGATGTGCCTTGCCAAAAATTTCGATTTTTGTCTCATCTGTCCATAGGACATTCTCCCAGAAGCTTTGTGGCTTGTCAACATGTAGTTTAGCAAATTCCAGTCTGCCTTTTTTATGATTTGTTTTCAACAATGGTGTCCTCCTTGGTCGTCTCCCATGAAGTCCACTTTGGCTCAAACAACGACGGATGGTGCGATCTGACACTGATGTTCCTTGAGCTTGAAGTTCACCTTTAATATTTTTAGAAGTTTTTCTGGGCTCTTTTGTTACCATTCCTATTATCCTTCTCTTTGATTTGTCATCAATTTTCTTCCTGCGGCCACGTCCAGGGAGGTTGGCTACAGTCCCATGGATCTTAAATTTCTGAATAATATGTGCAACTGTAGTCACAGGAACATCAAGCTGCTTGGAGATGGTCTTACCTTTAACATGTTTGTCTATAATTTTCTTTCTAAGCTCCTGAGACAACTCTTTCCTTCGCTTCCTCTGTTCCATGTTGAGTGTGGTACTCACCATGTCACCAAACAGCACAATGAGTATCTGTAGCCCTATATACAGGCCGACTGACTGATTACAAGATTGTAGACTCCTGTGATGCTAATTAGTGGACACACCTTGATTTAACATGTCCCTTTGGTCACATTATTTTCAGAGGTACCATCATTTCTGTCCAGGCCTGTTTCATGAGTTTTCTTTTTTAAAAAATTCTGTTGAAGCATGGTTGAAAAGCAATGTCTGACTTTCATTTGTTCATTTTCATAGAATTTTTATATATTATTACTTTTGTCAGATTCAAGTTATTTCTGTGACCATTGTGGGTTTTTCTTTCATTAAACGAGGGGTACCAACAATTTTGTCCACATGTGTAGGTTAGTGTAGAGTCAGCCTATTAAAATGCCCACTAATGCATCTTATGGCAGATATAAGAACGGAGCGATTTACAAGGGGAAAACACCGTTTGATTCAGGTGACTTTTAACCTGTCTGTTTGCTGGGTTGATATGCTGGGTTCTGGTGACAGACTTCCTTTATTGGCTTAAACACTCTACATTTTGCATCTTTTCTAGTTTCCTTCACCGAAGACAGGCCGCCCTTGCTAAATAACTATAGCGTGCTCCTCAGCACCACTCCTACTGGTGGGAAAGTCTCTTTTTATATATGCTTTGTGATACTCTAGGGCATTGTTTCCTAAACTGTGAGCCCCTGGTGAGTCATGTAAATACCTCACAGGGGTTGCAAGCCAATTTGAGAAGTTTCTAACACACTGCAGGTCTTCAAAATGTCAGTAAGGCTAGGTTCACACCTGCGCCCGGTATCCACTGGGAGATTCCGATCCCCAATCCACTTTAAAAATGCGGAGAGAAAAGTCCTGCAAGCAGCGCTTTTCTCTTTGCATTTTGCTGCCCCTTTCGGGCAGAAACTGGGTGGACCTAATTATAGTCTGTGGGGTCCCCCCGGTTTCCGAGGGTAACGGGTTTTTAAAGCGGATTAGGTTTCCATTCGGGGGGGGGGGGGTCTGCTTGGGAAACCTGAACGCAAGTGTGAACCTAGAGTAATACTAAATGTCGGTTTTGCAGACCTACAAAAGGACCTTTGTTGATGTCACAGTCATGTGGCCAGTCATATGCAGGGGCGGAGATTGTACAATAGTTCTGTTTATGAAAGTTGTCTAGGAATGCAAGTAGGAGAAGAATGGCAGGGGCAGTGCTGAGTTTTTTTGGGGAGATTAAATGTAGCAGATCTGTTTGTGGAGGAAGAAATGTGGATTCAGCAGAGCTGAGTTTCTGGGAGAAGAAAGCAGATGTAGCAGAGCTGAATTGGGGAAAATGTGGATGGGGCAGAACTGAGTTTGGAGGAGCACATGGAGGTAGCAGGACTGTGTGTGTAACAGGCATGTGTGAAGGAAGAATAAGTAGAACAGAGGCAGTATGCAGTTGAGTATGTTAGTAAGAAGTTCTGAATGAAAGTCTCACCCCAAAGGGGTTCCCTCTTTCAGAAAGTTTTGGAACCACTGCTCTAGGGGGCACATTGGGCTGCTTTTTTTTGCAAATTTTCTGTGGGTTTTTTTGGAGCCAAAGCCAGGTGTAGATTGAGCAGAAGGGAG
Source organism: Leptodactylus fallax (assembly GCA_947044405.1). NCBI lineage: Eukaryota > Metazoa > Chordata > Amphibia > Anura > Leptodactylidae > Leptodactylus > Leptodactylus fallax. Next base: position 6,699,808 of record CAMRHE010000023.1, on the reverse strand, counting down.
ACATATAAGTGCTCCCTTTGTATTTCCTATTCCTTTAGTAGCCACTTCTGAGTTTGACTCAAATAAAGGCAGCAAAATCTGCAACAAAGAAAGCAGCTTTTCTGCAACATGGGGCCTTAGCATGAAGCTTTGGAACCAGTCCCTTTACACTAGGATTTAAGCAATTAGACCTTACTGCTTATATGTGTGCAACAATAACATTTATAGTGCAATTAAAAGTGAATGTACATATGTTTAATATAATAATAATAATAATAATAATAATAATAATAGAAGAAGAAGATATATATATATATATATATATATATATATATATATATATATAAATACCTGATAGCTAAAGGTGTCTAGCTGAACTACAGAAAGAGTTTTAAAATATTTATATGTATCCCATATCCATCATATTATAACAAAATAACAAACTTTCTTCACTTGGCAAAAGCTGAAAGTTTGTCAAATAAATTGTTTCTTTTTACAAATGTCATTGAATGTTTAAGTAATTTTGTGTGAGTGGAAATAGGATTTGGTGCCTCTCGCATCGCTCTTCAGAAGGAGCTTCCTGTTGTGAGAAGTTAGGGTATATAAAATAAATGATGTATGGAGCTGTTGGAATGAGACTTTACTTGGCTACCTTATATCTAAGGAACATTAAACATAGGGCTCTCGTTTAGCAAATAAATAACCATTCATTTCTATAGCTTCAGACCCTGGACTTTTGTGCATATTCTGCAAAGATATTGAGAGGCCATTAGGGATTTAACATAAAATATATCGCCAAGGGGGCTTCTTGTAGTCCTAGTCTTTCTGCCACATGGTGTGTTACTAATGTGCATAAATGGGCTTAAATGAATGTGTTGTCTGTGTTGCATTTGAAATATGTATATATTTATATATTATTTTCTAATTGTTTAAAAACAAAACATTAAATATGTAACTTTATTGTGTTGAAAATGTAAAATACACATATAAATCAACTTCAATTAACGTGAAAAAAGAGACTCCAGTTCACGTGCTACTACAGGGAAACTCCAGCTAGCTGTGACAAGGAAATATATTTTACCGGATATTATGTAATTGCTTGTAATTATATAGTGGTTATGTTTAACACATTCCTTTCATTGTTTTGCAGTTTTCATGTGAATGTAAAACTTTTATACAAAACTGACATACCAAGTACCAATTAACTTGAATCAAAGGAGTTATCCAACAAACAGGGATAATGGATCCATATTATCTATCTACAACATAGGTCCGACACCTGGACCATGTACTGATCAGCTGATTCAGCTAACGTACACTGCATACAGCCTCTGGCTGCATACATTATAGCAGTGGCACTGGGAAACTGCAACTCTGCTCCCATTCACTTGAATAGAAACAGAGCTGCTTCCAGCTGTATACCTCATATACAGCTTCTGTCAGCTAAATCAGCTGATCCGTGCAGTTTTGGACCCTCACCGATCAGATACTGATGACCTATCCTATGGATCATATCCATTATGGATCTTGGACAACTCCTTTAAATAATTGTATTCTCCATGAAGTTCTGGAGCATTTTTTTCTTAGAACTGCAAGTTTTGGCATTCCTTTGTTCTTCTTCTTGGAAATGAATTGAAATGGCTGGGCCACTTCTGGGTATTGTTGTAAGGATACATTTCCTTGAGGGTAATGGTAGCACCCAGTTATTCATTTACTCATACTTTTCCATTAAGAATAACAGAAGAATGCCAGGAAACACAATTCTAAGAATGGATGATCCATTGTATTTCATGGGAAATACAAGTACTTAGTTAACAGACAAGTCAGGAGAACTGACAAGTTATTTTATAATTTTTACCTGAGTATATTAAAACGAGGAAATATATATCCCCTTGTATTGCCCTCGAAATAGTGCAACATTAGCCACTCATATATTCTGTAGCTAGTGCTCAGAGTTGCACTGTGTTAGCATTGTTGTGTTTTATATCAGTCTGTGAGAATGAGAGGGAGATCTAACATGCCCTTTCCTTTTTTCCTCTGATGTCTGCTGCCTTATGCATATTAGATTGCTGACTGTACCCATTAAAATTGCCATATTGGGTGTATTTCATCTAATCTTATGACCATATTATTATTTTATATTATTATTTTACATACATCTGTTGACTAACCAATTTCACTCCAAAACAAAAGTCCAGGATTCAGTGAGATTACCTCAGATCTTTGACCTATTGCAGGAGTAAGCGATAAGTCAAGGAAGATGAAAGATAGAATCAGGGTAGTGTAGCTGGCATTGTATACTGATGTTATATGCGTGATGCCACGTATATATGCATTCTGTTGTAGCAACAATTACTCTGTGAGCACTGCAGTATGTTTGGGACAGTTTTGTGGACATTGGTCTGTCTGGCACAATGCTGTACTGCATGGAGAACACACAGCAATGGTTATTTATGCATTGATGGTTAAAGTTTTTTATTTGGCCTAACTGCAGGGTACCAAGACTGTTTTTGTGTATGTGCGCATTTTATGTTCCTGGTGTATGGAAACACTGCTAGTTGCAATAATTCAGGGGTGTCAGTTGCCTGTTGTCTGGAATGATAAAGAATATGGTAAAGTAGAACATAAATCTAAAAATATTAGCTGTAACATACTTCTATATCTTGAATGCAGTTAGCCAACCACCCTGCTATGGGGGTATTATGTCATTTGTTAAAGGGAATGTATCAGCTATATATATTTTTTTTTTCCTAAATAAAACCAGATCTTGAAACATATGCAGTGGGGAAAAAAAGTATTTAGTCAGCCACCAATTGTGCAAGTTCTCCCACTTAAAAAGATGAGAGAGGCCTGTAATTGACATCATAGATAGACAAAATGAGAAAACAAATCCAGAAAATCACATTGTCTGATTTTTAAAGAATTTATTTGCAAATTATGGTGGAAAATAAGTATTTGGTCACCTACAAACAAGCAAGATTTCTGGCTCTCACAGACCTGTAACTTCTTCTTTAAGAGTCTCCTCTGTCCTCCACTCATTACCTGTAGTAATGGCACCTGTTTGAAATTGTTATCAGTATAAAAGACACCTGTCCACAATCTCAAACAGTCACACTCCAAACTCCACTATGGTGAAGACCAAAGAGCTGTGGAAGGACACCAGAAACAAAATTGTAGACCTGCACCAGGCTGGGAAGACTGAATCTGCAATAGGCAAGCAGCTTGGTGTGAAGAAATCAACTGTGGGAGCAATAATTAGAAGATGGAAGATATACAAGACCACTGATAATCTCCCTTGATCAGGGGCTCCACGCAAGATCTCACCTCGTGGGATCAAAATGATCACAAGAACGATGAGCGAAAATCCCAGAACCACACGGGGGGACCAAGTGAATGACCTGCAGAAAGCTGGGACTAACGTAACAAAGGCTACCGTCAGTAACACAATACGCCGCCAGTGACTCAGTCCATGTTGCCCAGCGACAGCCCCAAATATATTTGGAGATATGCTTTACAGCTGCCTCGATTAGGCAGAAGCCAGCAATATGTGTGAGCAACTTATTTATTGTTATTTTGCTTACTTGTATAGAGTCAACATATTCCACAGTGCTTTACAGACATTGTTAGCCTCTGTCCCATATACAGCTCTAAGTTCCATATCAATATGTCTTTGCAGTGTGGGAGGAAACCGGAGTACCCAGAGGAAACCCATGCAAACAAGGGAAAAACATTTAAATTGCCCATGGTCAGATTTGAACCTAGGACTGCAGCATCATGGATACAGGACTACCATGCTGTCCAGCAAATAGCTATCTTACCTGACCCTCCTATGGACATATATGCATGGCTGCAGCTCAACTAACCTTGAACAAAAGGACTGGGCAGTTGAAATTCAACTCCCTAAACCTTGTCTCCCCAAAATCTACCATTGAGGGAGGACCCCATATACATTAGATAAAGAGGACCTCTCAAAACCATCACCAATTCAAGTACTTAGCGTCTGTTAATAGCCACCCTACCACTGATTCCAGAACAGTGGGAATTTTTTCTCTAGCCTCCAACGTTACCAAGCAACAAGTGTAGTCAGTTTTGATGCCTGATGTGCTATTTAAGCTCTGTAATGTCAGAAGGGCGGTGTCAGGCAGGGGGGTGTGATTCAGAGCTCCAATCAGAGGCAGCCAGTGTCAGAGCTCAGAATCACACACCTTGTCTGCTCCTGCCTGACACTTCCCTCCTGACAGTACAGAGCCTCAATAGGCACCAAAACTAACAGCATTGTATGATCAAGAATGGTGGGGGCTAGAGAAAAAGTTCCAACTGTTCCAAAATCAGTGGAGCAGCACCTATTACAATAGATAATGTAAAGAGCTGGACTTTTTGAAGGTGGTGAAAGGTCCTCTTTAAACCTACATTTTTGCCCCACTATCTAGAATTGCACCAATATTACCAAATGTTACAATATATTTTATTAATACTAATACCACAAAAACATCTCTCATTAAAAAAATCATTAAAAAGGATGAGGAAGATCATAGCTTTCTTCTACATATAAGTACATACAGTGCTGGACAAAAGTATTGGCACCCCTGAAATTCTGTCAGATAATACTCAATTTCTTCCAGAAAATGATTGCAATCACAAATGCTTTGGTAATAATATCTTCATTTAATTTGTCTTCAATGGAAAACCACAAAAATAATTGTCAAAAAGCCAAATTGGATATAATTCCACACCAAACATAAAAAAGGGGGTGGACAAAAGTATTGACACCCTTTGAAAAATCATGTGATGCTTCTCTAATTTGTGTAATTAACAGCACCTGTTACTTACCCGTGGCACATAACAGGTGGTGGCAATAACTAAATCACACTTGCAGCCAGTTGAAATGGATTAAAGTTGACTCAACCTCTGTCCTGTGTCCTTGTGTGTACCACATTGAGCATGGAAAAAAGAAAGAAGAACAAAGAACTGTCTGAGGACTTGAGAAGCAAAATTGTGAGGAAGCATGAGCAATCTCAAGGCTACAAGTCCATCTCCAAAGACCTGAATGTTCCTGTGTCTACCGTTCGCAGTGTCATCAAGAAGTTTAAAGCCCATGGTACTGTGGCTAACCTCCCTAGATGTGGACGGAAAAGAAAAATTGATGAGAGATTTCAACGAAAGATTGTGCGGATGGTGGCTAAAGAACCTCGACTAACATCCAAACAAATTCTAGATGCCCTGCAGTCCGAGGGTACAACAGTGTTAACCCGTATTATCCGTCGGCATCTGAATGAAAAGGGACTCTATGGTAGGATACCCAGGAAGACCCCACTTCTGACCCAGAGACATAAAAAAGCCAGGCTGGAGTTTGCCAAAACTTACCTGAGAAAGCCAAAAACTTTTTGGAAGAATGTTCTCTGGTCAGATGAGACAAAAGTAGAGCTTTTTGGGAAAAGGCATCAACATAGAGTTTACAGGAAAAAAAAAAGGGGCCTTCAAAGAAAAGAACACGGTCCCTACAGTCAAACATGGCGGAGGTTCACTGATGCTTTGGGGTTGCTTTGCTGCCTCTGGCACTGGACTGCTTGACCGTGTGCATGGCATTATGAAGTCTGAAGACTACCAACAAATTTTGCAGCATAATGTAGGGCCCAGTGTGAGAAAGCTGGGTCTCCCTCAGAGGTCATGGGTCTTCCAGCAGGACAATGACCCAAAACACACTTCAAAAAGCACTAGAAAATGGTTTGAGAGAAAGCACTGGAGACTTCTAAAGTGGCCAGCAATGAGTCCAGACCTGAATCCCATAGAACACATGTGGAGAGATCTCAAAATGGCAGTTTGGAGAAGGCACCCTTCAAATCTCAGGGACCTGGAGAAATTTGCCAAAGAAGAATGGTCTAAAATTCCAGCAGAGCATTGTAAGAAACTCATTGATGGTTACTGGAATCGGTTGTTCGCAGTTATTTTGTCTAAAGGTTGTGCTACCAAGTATTAGGCTGAGGGTGCCAATACTTTTGTCTGGCCCATTTTTGGAGTTTTGTGTAAAATGATCAATGATTTGACTTTTTTTTTCATTCTCTTTTGTGTTTTTTCATTGCAAGCAAAATAAATGAAGATATTATTACCGAAGCATTTGTGATTTGCAATCATTTTCTGGAAGAAATTGAGTATTATCTGACAGAATTGCAGGGGTGCCAATACTTTTGGCCAGCACTGTATTATATTGACTAAAATGCAAGTGCAAAAATTCACAGCACATTTACCTTATTACATTACAAAAAGGAATCAGTTGTGACCTCCCACTCCGACCCCAAAATTGGGTTCACCCATCCCAATGTACATCTACGGTATATGGGCTACTTTAGTGCCCAGTGTGAAATCTGCTGCATTTTAGGAATTTTTTCAAATACACATAATGTTGCTATTGGAAAGAAATCCACTTTAGACTACATGCACATGCAAAAGTGTATGCTGTGGATTTCCGCATCAGAATCGACACCAAATCCACATGTGGATTTTGCGTTTGATTTGTCATGGATTTTGCTGCTAACTTCACCCCTTTCATTGAAATATATATAAGAGAAATCTGTGCTGAAAATAGAATTGACATGCTATAGAGTTTAAATACCACACCACACAATATGTCAATTTCTGCATGGAAAAAATCATTGTGTACATTAGATTAAGAAAATATAATTGATGTAAATGTTAATGTATTAAAATACAGATTTTCCACATAGAAATCTGTTTAGAAAATCTGTCCATAATCCACACCATGTACATGAACCCTTACAGAGTTTACTGGTTTAGCTTTTTCCATTGCTTTTAGGATAGGAATGTAGACAAACATAGCATAGCATCTGTGTTTTCAATATATAGGGACAGCAGCAGGAATAATAAAATATTTGCTGACATAAGATATAAGGCCTTTTGTTTTTTCTGTATTTCCTGATTGGCACGCTCATTACCAAATATAATATTCCAGACATTGTACATTTTGTCCTAGAGATTTTGGCACAGACTGAACTAAAACAAAAGTAAGAAAATAGATGTTGCAAAACTGACACACTTTATAGGTTATAGGTTAAAGATACCATGGTTTCTCAATTAGGGATGTAAATGCAACATTCATTATCTTACTTGCTGAGAAGTTGATGAACTGTGCAATAAGTCTGCGCAGATAGTCGCTACTGAGATAAGACATTTCTGGCAGTATAGTTCACAACTCATCAGAAGAGTTTTCGATACACCCTTTAGTTTTTGCCTTTATATTTTGATACATATGTTGTACACTAACATAACTATCTGGCAAGTAATAATCTTACTCTCATCATTTATACGTTGAGATTCTGCTATCTTCATCCACATAGCGGCATATATTTCGATAGTATGGGATTATATGTAGTGCTCCATGTAGACAGCAGATCCATGTTCAAACAGCAAGTATAGCAAAGGGTAGCAGTGAAGAGGGAAATAAATAAAAGGTTAGCAATGTACGGAACAAGGAATTAAAGGGAGAGCCATGCTGAGAAGCAAGATTTAAAGACATACAATGCTGGGGACTAGGAAAGAAAGGAAGATCATATTGAAAACCAAGATTTAAAGTGGTAATCCCACACTGGTGAAAAGGAATAAAAGGAGTAGTCAAGTTGGGGACCAAGAATGAAGGAGCTATCTTAAATTAGGAAATGTATCGGTCACCAGGGGACTTAAAAATAGTTGAGGCCCCCTAAGGTTATTTGTGTATGTTGGAGTGACTTTTGTAAAGTGCCATGACTAATATTAATAGTCCTAGTCTAGTTTTGGTTCTGTGCAATATACTATTGAGATACCCAGTTTTGTGCAATATGCTAAAGCATAAAATACATGATTTTAGGATCTTTCATCGTTTTTTGGTGTTTTTGGCTGGCTGCACATGCTTGCCGACTCCATTGGACCCTTTATTGTATCATTTTTTTATTTGAGAGGAGCACCCCTATAAAAGACCATTTTTCTGAGTAAATTTGGATCTCATAGAGGTTTTACTGTATATGGATATAGTAACCTAGAACCATAACTTCTAGGAGAGAAGAACTCTATACATATATAGCCATGACCTGTTTTTTGGTTTCAGACATTTATAGAAGTCCATAGAAAAATCCTCCATATATTTCAGTATTTCATACAAATACATTATCAATCACAACAGATTAACTTGCCACTTTCATAATCAATATTCTCCACAATATTTTGCATCAGTATTTGTAAGCCACAACCAGGAGATGGTTCAAATCACACAGGAGGTACCAATCTTTGCAATATACCTTTTCTCTGAATAGGTTTTGGCATAAAAATTCTGATGTAAAATACTTACCATGTAAACGGGCCTTATGCAGCTACAATGGTATGCATACATTCTATTAAAATTACTAAACTTTGGCCGTATAACTATTCTGCAGTGAAGTAATCAGAATTTTCTATGGAATATAGTAGGTATCCCTTTCAACTATAACCCAAAACAAATGAAGTCAGAAAAATCAATGAAGATCTTATAAAAATAATACTTTTATTATGATACAAATATTACATAGAAATTCATATAAATACAGAACAATTAAAAAGACAGGCAATAATCCACAAAAAGTAAATAAGTATCCTACAATATATATGAATGTGGGTCAAAACAAATACTGTGCAACACCACCACAGGGTGTTTCATACATGTGCTAAAAATTCAATAATGTAAATGCACACTTCACATCCCCAGAACAGGTTCCATTTCCATAATAATCCATATAACAAACAGTGAGTTAGTTACCTGAAGACCTGATGGAGCAATTATTTCCCAAGATGTACACCAGCACCAACACCTCAACGTGTTTCACGACTCAGGGCTTCATCAGGAGGTCACCACTTTATGTGGACCATCTCTTTATCTATTTATATGGTTGTTCTGGATGGGTATAGCCATTCTGAATTACTGTGTGGTTTCTATCTGTGGTGTGATACCATCTATCCCCTTGTCCTTTTGCCTGTTCTGTATTTATATGAATTTCTGTATAATATTTGTATCATAATAAAAGTATTATTTTTATAAGATCTTTATTGATTTTTCTTACTTCATTTGTTTTGGGTTATCTTTGGATGTTTGGACATGTAGTGCAACACAGATCTGTGACTGTACATCATTAAAACGTGGCATTGGCTCAAGCGTATGAAAAAGCATATTGGAATAACTACAGTGCCTTGCGAAAGTATTCGGCCCCCTTGAACTTTTCAACCTTTTGCCACATTTCAGGCTTCAAACATAAGGAAATAAAATTTAAATTTTTTGGTGAAGAATCAACAACAAGTGGGACCCAATCATGAAGTGGAACGAAATTTATTGGATATTTTAAACTTTTGTAAAAAATAAAAAACTGAAAAGTGGGGCGTGCCAAATTATTCGGCCCTCTTAAGTTAATACTTTGTAGCGCCACCTTTTGCTGCGATTACAGCTGCAAGTCGCTTGGGGTATGTCTCTATCAGTTTTGCACATGGAGAGACTGAAATTCTTGCCCATTCTTCCTTGGAAAACAGCTGGAGCTCAGTGAGGTTGGATGGAGAGCGTTTGTGAACAGCAGTTTTCAGCTCTTTCCACAGATTCTCGATTGGATTCAGGTCTGGACTTTGACTTGGCCATTCTAACACCTGGATACATTTATTTGTGAACCATTCCATTGTAGATTTTGCTTTATGTTTGGGATCATTGTCTTGTTGGAAGGTAAATCTCCGTCCCAGTCTCAGGTCTTTTGCAGACTCCAACAGGTTTTCTTCCAGAATGGTCCTGTATTTGGCTCCATCCATCTTCCCATCAATTTTAACCATCTACCCTGTCCCTGCTGAAGAAAAGCAGGCCCAAACCATGATGCTGCCACCACCATGTTTGACAGTGGGGATGGTGTGTTCAGGGTGATGAGCTGTGTTGCTTTTACGCCAAACATATCGTTTTGCATTGTGGCCAAAAAGTTCGATTTTGGTTTCATCTGACCAGAGCACCTTCTTCCACATGTTTGGTGTGTCTCCCAGGTGGCTTGTGGCAAACTTTAAACGAGACTTTTTCTGGATATCTTTGAGAAATTGCTTTCTTCTTGCCACTCTTCCATAAAGGCCAGATTTGTGCAGTGTACGACTGATTGTTGTCCTATGGACAGACTCTCCCACCTCAGCTGTAGATCTCTGCAGTTCATCCAGAGTGATCATGGGCCTCTTGGCTGCATCTCTGATCAGTCTTCTCCTTGTTTGAGATGAAAGTTTAGAGGGACGGCCGGGTCTTGGTAGATTTGCAGTGGTCTGATACTACTTCCATTTCAATATGATCGCTTGCACAGTGCTCCTTGGGATGTTTAAAGTTTGGGAAATCTTTTTGTATCCAAATCCGGCTTTAAACTTCTCCACAACAGTATCACGGACCTGCCTGGTGTGTTCCTTGGTCTTCATGATGCTCTCTGCGCTTTAAACAGAACCCTGAGACTATCACAGAGCAGGTGCATTTATACGGAGACTTGATTACAAACAGATGGATTATATTTATCATCATCAGTCATTTAGGACAACATTGGATCATTCAGAGATCCTCACTGAACTTCTGGAGTGAGTTTGCTGCACTGAAAGTAAAGGGGCCGAATAATATTGCACGCCCCACTTTTCAGTTTTTTATTTTTTACAAAAGTTTAAAATAATCAATAAATTTCGTTCCACTTCACAATTGTGTCCCACTTGTTGATTCTTCACCAAAAAATTTAAATTTTATATCTTTATGTTTGAAGCCTGAAATATAGCAAAAGGTTGAAAAGTTCAAGGGGGCCGAATACTTTCGCAAGGCACTGTATATTTAGGGTCACAGTTAACTTTGAATGAAATCACAAAATACTTTGTAAATAACTGCACAATACACTCTAACCTTTTGATATGTATTACAAGGATTACAAATGTAAAACATTCATACAACCATTTGCTTTTATTACAATATATTCTTGAGATTAGTATCAAATAAAGTGAGGTGATCATGAGAAATAAGGTAATGAGAATAGGTTTTGCATTCTTTATAATATTTAACACTATAGAGATTTTACATCTGAAAATATAATGCATGACAAATTTGACAGGTGAATCCAATATAATATAATGAAGTGGCACATAAAGCATCTTAGAAAGTTGAAGAACTTTTCATTTGTTTAGGGATTAAACTTTATATAAATGAGTTTTCAAGGCACCCAGTTATGATGTCCTTGCAATAAATTCTATTTAAAGGGTTATTCCAGCCATAACAAGTTACCCCTTATACAAAGTATAGGGGGTAAGGGGTTGATTGGTACAGGGTGCTCTTTCCCTGTTTACTAAATGTTGTTTGTTACAGTATGTACCAGTTCACTTTTGACAATATGAATGCTTACTTGGTTGTCTTTGCTTCTCCTTTGAAATTTTGTAAGCTTATTACAAGTAAATTGGGGACATCTTTTGCAATTGGACACAAAGGTCTAGCAAACTGTAAATTTCATAAACAAACAGCTGATGGGAATATGCTATAATAGCTGCCATTAAAATCCATTAGCAATCTCAATGACTTTCTGGAATTTGATGCATCATTTATTCAGCACTTCTGTGAGATTTTAGAAAAACATAAAGATTAATAAAACGTGCTATACTTGTGTCTTAAAGCTATTATAAAAAATGTCTCTATTCATGGAATAGAGACAAAGCTAAAAAGGGTTTATGCTCTGAAGACTTTAGGGTACAGAGATAGGATGTACAGTACAGACCAAAAGTTTGGACACACCTTCTCATTCCAAGAGTTTTCTGTATTTTCATGACTATAAAAATTGTAGATTCACACTGAAGGAATCAAAACTATGAATTAACACATGTGGAATTATATACTTAACAAAAAAGTGTGAAACAACTGAAAATATGTCTTATATTCTAGGTTCTTCAAAGTAGCCACCTTTTGCTTTGATTACTGCTTTGCACACTCTTGGCATTCTCTTGATGAGCTTCAAGAGGTAGTCACCTGAAATGGTCTTCCAACAGTCTTGAAGGAGTTCCCAGAGATGCTTAGCACTTGTTGGCCCTTTTGCCTTCACTCTGCGGTCCAGCTCACCCCAAACCATCTCGATTGGGTTCAGGTCTGGTGACTGTGGAGGCCAGGTCATCTGGCGTAGCACCCCATCACTCTCTTTCTTGGTCAAATAGCCCTTACACAGTCTGGAGGTGTGTTTGGGGTCTTTGTCCTGTTGAAAAATAAATGATGGTTCAACTAAACGCAAACAGGATGGAATAGCATGCCGCTGCAAGATGCTGTGGTAAACATGCTGGTTCAGTATTCCTTCAATTTTGAATAAATCCCCAACAGTGTCACCAGCAAAGCACCCCCACACCATCACACCCCCTCCTCCATGCTTCACGGTGGGAACCAGGCATGTAGAGTCCATTCGTTTACCTTTTCTGCGTCGCACAAAGACACGGTGGTTGGAACCAAAGATCTCAAATTTGGACTCATCAGACCAAAGCACAGATTTCCACAGGTCTAATGTCCATTCCTTGTGTTCTGTAGCTCAAACAAGTCTCTTCTGCTTGTTGCCTGTCCTTAGCAGTGGTTTCCTAGCAGCTATTTTACCATGAAGGCCTGCTGCACACAGTCTCCTCTTAACAGTTGTTGTAGAGATGTGTCTGCTGCTAGAACTCTGTGTGGCATTGACCTGGTCTCTAATCTGAGCTGTTATTAACCTGCGATTTCTGAGGCTGGTGACTCGGATGAACTTATCCTCCGCAGCAGAGGTGACTCTTGGTCTTCCTTTCCTGGGGTGGTCCTCATGTGAGCCAGTTTCTTTGTAGCGCTTGATGGTTTTGGCCACTGCACTTGGGGACACTTTCAAAGTTTTCCCAATTTTTCGGAATGACTGACCTTTATTTCTTAAAGTAATGATGGCCACTCGTTTTTCTTTACTTATCTGTTTTTTTCTTGCCATAATACAAATTCTAACACTCCATTTAGTAGGACTATCAGCTGTGTATCCACCTGACTTTTGAACAACACAACTGATGGTCCCAACCCCATTTATAAGGCAAGAAATCCCACTTATTAAACCTGACAGGGCACACCTGTGAAGTGAAAACCATTTCAGGTGACTACCTCTTGAAGCTCATCAAGAGAATGCCAAGAGTGTGCATGCAAAGCAGTAATCAAAGCAAAAGGAGGCTACTTTGAAGAACCTAGAATATAAGACATATTTTCAGTTGTTTCACACTTTTTTGTTAAGTATATAATTCCACATGTGTTAATTCATAGTTTTGATGCCTTCAGTGTGTATCTACAATTTTTATAGTCATGAAAATACAGAAAACTCTTGGAATGAGAAGGTGTGTCCAAACTTTTGGTCTGTACTGTATGTCATGGCATAAACAATACAATGCCAACAGAGGGCCCAGCCAATAAGCATAGACATTATATTGGGGGGCACTGTGGGTAGCCTTTTACACTGTGTGGGGCATATTATACCGTGTGGGGCCACTAAGGAGTATTATACTGTGTGGGGGGCTCTGAGCAGCATGTTGTACTGTGTGGTGTCACTGTGGATTATTATATTGTGTTGGGGCTCTGGGGAGCATATTATACTGTGTGGAGTGTTATATACCATGTGGGGCCACTATGGGAGCCTTAGGGGAGCATTTTATACTGTGGAGGGCACTGAGCATTATTTACCATATGGAGCATTATACTGTGTGTTGGGGGGGATCAAATATCCTTATGGTATCCCTGTGTGCTACAGTGCCTTGCGAAAGTATTCGGCCCCCTTGAACTTTTCAACCTTTTGCCACATTTCAGGCTTCAAACATAAGGATATAAAATTTTAATTTTTTGGTGAAGAATCAACAACAAGTGGGACACAATTGTGAAGTGGAACGAAATTTATTGGTTATTTTAAACTTTTGTAAAAAATAAAAAACTGAAAATTGGGGCGTGCAATATTATTCGGCCCCTATACTTTCAGTGCAGCAAACTCACTCCAGAAGTTCGGTGAGGTTCTCTGAATGATCCAATGTTGTCCTAAATGACTGATGATGATAAATATAATCCACCTGTGTGTAATCAAGTCTCCATATAAATGCACCTGCTCTGTGATAGTCTCAGGGTTCTGTTTAAAGCGCAGAGAGCATCATGAAGACCAAGGAACACACCAGGCAGGTCCGTGATACTGTTGTGGAGAAGTTTAAAGCCGGATTTGGATACAAGAAGTTTTCCAAGGAAAAATGGGCAAGAATTTCAGTCTCTCGATGTACAAAACTGATAGAGACATACCCCAAGCGACTTGCAGCTGTAATCGCAGCAAAAGGTGGTGCTACAAAGTATTAACTTAAGGGGGCTGAATAATTTGGCACGCCCCACTTTTCAATTTTTTTATTTTTTACAAAAATTTAAAATGTCTAATTTCGTTCCACTTCACGATTGTGTCTCACTTGTTGATTCTTCACCAAAAAATAAAAATTTTATATCCTTATGTTTGAAGCCTGAAATGTGGCAAAGGGTTGAAAAGTTCAAGGAGGCCGAATACTTTCGCAAGGCACTGTAGCTCTGCTAATGGTTTTAATTCCTGCTTATGCTTCTGCCTTTACCCTTAAATACTACGTATAGTTCCTATACTGTTGTCATGGTGATGACAGACACTGCAGTCCTGCTATAGTGACTGTGCTAGAGTACTGCTGCATTGACCACCATTCATTAATGTGACCTGTCCTTCTTTTGTATTCTGCCCTTGGTGTTTCCTGTTTCTGGCCTTGGATTGTTCTTGGACCTTGTTCCTGGCATCTCCTGGTCCCAAGTGTGAGGTCTACTTACTGTTCCTGGTTTCTCCTTGTTCCACCTCAGGTCCACTCCTGGGTGCTACACCTTTTGTTTCCTGGTTCTGAATTTGGAGTGTTCCTGAACTATGTTCCTTGAACATCCTAGTTCTGAACAACCCCTAAAAAAAAACAACTACGTATGTCTGAAATTTTGAAAGTTAATATAAAAAGATCACAAAGGTAATGATAACAGACATATTCATGGTATATAAATGGGCCTCTTGGATAACTACACTAACCTACAAAGAATGAGTAAATAAAGGTCAATACAATTTATTAAAAAATAAAATGATTTCTTCATTCTTCATTTTCAAAGTCCAATGTTGATAAATTCTTTGGCATATCTGTGGGTTCAAAATACTCATTATATCACTTGATAAATTCCTTATGGAGTGTAGTTTTCAGATGGTGTCTCTTTTTGGGGGTTTCCATTTTACTGATGCTATAGGTGCTCTGCAAATGAGATATGGCACCCAAAAACTATTCCAAATCTGCAGTCCAAAAGCCAAATAGTGCTCTTTCCATATGAGCCACACCATATGATCATACAGGGGTTTACAACCACATAGAGGGTGTTTACATATTCAGAAGAAAATTGCGTAAGAGGTGCAGTTTGTAAACTGGGTCATTTAAGGTCGGTTGCCACTGTCCTGGTACCTCAGGGGCTCTGCAAATGTGTTGTGATGCCTGCAGAGGCATAGCTATGGGTTCAGCACAGGGGGGGCGAACATGTCCAAGTGGGCCCCCAACTTAGGTATACCAATACTATCACTATACGGTGACTGTATAGTGGTATATATCAGATCTACACAGGGCTCTGCAGACGATTTAGGCAAATACAGGGCAGTATCATTTAGTGACTTACCGGTGACGTCTCTGACTAATTGTTCACATTCTCCATCTCTTTCATCTGGACCGCCATGACCACTTCTTCCAGTCTCTGTAAAGTTTGCAACACCGACATCTTTGGCTCCTCACTTTTCCAGACACCTGACCCATATTGTCCTCACCTGCACCCCCATCCTGCTGCTACCCCAATTATAAAATATATGATATAACCCCCCATAATGAATAACCCCCAAGTGCATCTTTAAATTAATAACTTCCCTGTGTACCCCCTGTAAATAGTGCCCCTTATTAATAATGCCCCAGGTGTTTCCTAATTAAAAAGTAAACAAAAGGTAAAATTAATTAGTGGGGTTCCAATATTTGGGACCCCCAGGATCAGTCGTTTGAATGAACTGTGGTACCTGTGTAAGTGCCGTGACCCCTCCTCTGTTAACATAGTGTCATTCTTTTCATAGCGGCCATGTCATGTAACTACAGCCTCGTCCTATACACGTCTATGTGACAAGGCTGGAATTACATCACACGGTCACTATAAGCAGACAGCGTGTGATATGAACAGGCGCCATAGCCCCTTCATACAGCTGATCAGTGGGGAATCACTTATCTCTTATTGATGATCTATTCTGAGGATAGATCATCAATAAAAATGAGCTGGAAAACTCTTTAAGGCCAAGGCCCCATGTGGCGTCCCGCAGCAAAAAAGCGCTGTTCTTCCTGCTGCGCTTTGCACAGAAAGTTCGCAGAGGTTTCCTCTGCGGACTTTCTGCTTCAATTATATCTATAGGGAAACTGGGAGCATTTCCATAGGAATGCTGCGATTTCCAAAACCACGACTGTTTTGGAAATCGCAGCATGTCCACTGCGCATATTTTACCACAAAGTGGGGATGGGATGGGGCCCCACGAGGCAAAAACGCCACGGGAAAAAAAAACGGCATTTTACAGTGCGTGCTGCGGACACTCTGCGATTTCCAAATCCGTTGCGGTTTTGGACATCGCAGCATGTCAATTATACCTACAGAAACGCTGGTGGTTTCCCTATAGTTATAATGGAAGCAGAAAGTCTGCAGAGGAAACCTCTGTGGACATTCTGTGAAAAGTGTTGCGGGAAAAACCACAATGTTACTGCCGCGGTTTTTCCTGCAGCGCTTTTTTGCTGCAGCCCGCTACGTGGGGCTTTAGTCTTAATAAAGCCCAAGTGTCACTTTTATTAAATTAATTGCCCCCTCATATTATGCCCCTGATTCCCCCTGACATAAATACTGCACCTCTAATATCAACGACCACCCCCTTATGCTCATAATACCTCCTAATATAAATAACCTCCCCCCTTGTACCCCGTAATAACCCTTATATAAATGACGCCCCCTTATGTTCATAATGCCCCCTCCCTTATGGTTATAATTCCCCCTCCTAACAACCCCTTATGCTATTAAATTACCCACAACTAAGCTAAAACAAAACAAATAGAAAGTTATACTCACCTACCAGCGACCATGACGAATGGAGCCGCCGCTTTCTCTTCTGGACCCGCGCTCTGTGCGCAGGGTCCACGCACAGGATGTCAGCGTCTCAGCGTAGGAGGCGCGATGTTGTGACGTCATCGCGCCACCTATGCCCATGATTGTGTTCTCGTTGTCATGTAAACCGCAGGCCTGAAGTGGCTTGCGGTTTACAAGACAGCAAGTTGCAGAGAAGCGTTTTAACTAGATCGGTGTCTGCAGACACCGATCTAGTTAAAAGTAAAAGGTGTATTAATGCCGGCCCCGGGGTGGGCCCTAAAATGTCAGTGGGCCCGGGGCAGCCGCCCCTCTGCCCCCCCACCCCGCTAGCTACGCCTCTGGGTGCCTGAAAAGGTTTCCAGCAAAATCTGCCCTTCAGAAGCTTAGTGGCGCTCCTTCCCATCTGCACCTTGCCATGAGCCCAAACAGAAAGAAGAAATTGGAAGAAATTTTATAACAAATTGTGGTGCACACTTTCTCCTTTACCCATGCGAATGTGTAAATTTTAGGGTATTTAAGGATGATTAAAAGATGTTGATTTTAACAAAGCAGAGATATGGTAAATCATTTTTCTTAACTAATCTATGGTATGACTATCTTTCTGAAAAGCAAAGAACTTAAAATTTTGGAAACTGCTAATATTTCACCAAATTTCCAGTTTTTCATAAATGAACACAAATATGTTCAGCCAAAGTTTACCACTAACATGAAATACAATGTACAGTGGGGGGAAGGGTTGTTTTAAAATTTTTAATTGGGGGGGCCCCAAAATTTTGAAAAATGTTAGTTAATGGGGGCCCACTTTTCTGCTATTAAGAAAAATTCTCAAAATCACCTGGATAAGTTAAAGTGCTAAAGTTATTACCACATTAAGTGACAAATCTGAGATTTGAAAAATGGGGATGTACCCATTCCCGACATCAGCTGTAACAGTAACATGTTATATAGTGGAGACCCCCAGAGGCACCATTGTATCGCGAATCATCAGCCGGCAATCCATTGCTATTGAAAGCTCCCAGGCTTATCTGACTTTATCTTTTATTACAGGCAGCTCTATACAGGTTCCAGACCCCTAGGGGGTCTAAATTACATTTAAAATAAATAAATAAAATAAAAAGAAATTCAAATTCAAATTACCCCCCTTTCCCTAGAACACATATTAAAGTTAAAAAATAATGTGAAACACATACACAGTAGGCATACATGTATATGAAAACGCCCAGTCTATTTTTCCCATCCGGTGAATGACATAGTGGGAAAAAGAATCAAAAGAGCCGAACCACTATTTTTTTCCACCTCTCATAAAAATTTTAATAAAATGCAATCAAAGCAATATACATTCCCAAAATGGAATAACTAAAAAGTACATCTGTCCTGCAAAAAAAAAGATGCCTTATGCATCTCTGTACACGGAAATATAAAAAACTTATGGGTGTCAGAATATGGTGACTCTGGATTTTTAAACAGGTTAAAACATCAAAAAAAAAAAAACAATTATAAATTTGGTATCCCTGTAATCGTACTGAGTCATAGAATACAGGTGACATTTAGGTTTGGCAGTACAGTGAATGTCGTAAAAACAAAGTCACACAAACGCAGTTTTTCTCCAGTTCCACCCCATTCTAAATTTGGAAAATATGTTGCAGTTTAATACTGCACTGTCTCAGGCTCCACATTACAGAAAAGCTGCCTTTGTTGTTGCAGGTTTTGCCTTCTTTTTTTGAGCCAAACCCAGGGTGATGGGGAGAAATTTGGGAGGTGAAGACGTAGGGACGGAGGACTGGAAGGCAGAAGAGTAGTGGAAAGTGTTCCACAGTAACCAGACCTGTTGGTGAGCGCTGTCATCTGATTTGAGTTCTGCGACCAGGTTCTCCATGCGATTGATATACAGAAGTTCTTGAAGCCCAGAGAGGATGGTAGGGGGAGTAGTGGATTTCCACAGTCTTAGGTTGACGGATCTGGCCACAATGAGCATAAAAACAACCAACTTTCGGGTATGCTTTTTAAGTTTACGGGGAAAAATTGAAAGAAGGAGTGGTGTAGGGTAATTCTCCAAGGCCACACCAGTGACCATCTCGACAATCCTATGGACCTCATGCCAAAAAGGCTACAGAAGGGAGCATTTCCACCAAATGTGTAGCATTGTACCTCTGGCTGTGCCACATCGCCAACATCGATCCAAAACCAAAGGGAAAATCTCGTGGAGGACAGAAGGCACTCTATACCATCGGGATAGGATTTTGCAATTAGTCTTTTGAGCCTTACAAGAGATAGAAAACTTGTGGCTCGATAGGCAGAAAGCCACACATCATGCAGATATGTAGTGTCAAAATCCCTCTCCCAACTCGAAGTAAAAGCTGGTAGGGAGTCATCTGTTGTGTCATAGAGTAGGCTATAGATGGTCGAGACGGGATGTGGAGGCATGGACGAGGATTTGCATAGTCTTTTAAATGGGAGTAGGGACCTGTGGAGGTTACGTGTGCATTTAAGGGAGGTGTAGAAGTGGTGCAATTGCAGGTATTGCCAGTGTGAGGCGAGGTTGCTGACATCCGAGGGTACCAGTTCGGAGTAAGGGATGATATATGAGGATGATAATACCTGAGAGAATGTAAGAGGGTGGAGGCCGGAGATGTGTGGGAGAAAGGTTGAGTGGAGTGCAGCAGGGAAATCCGGATTGCCCGAGTTGGCCATCATTGATGAATAGCTGCCTAATAAACATATGCAAGCAGTAGTTCCCCAGGACTTGGCATGTCACATGGGAGGTCCGGGTTTGTTTTATCTAACCAGTGGCGTTGGTGAAGCCAAGGAAGTGAGATGGCACAGTGAGGGAGAGGGAGAGAGGACCCAGAGACCTCTCTAGGTATTTGATGGATTTCATGGACCATGTGAATGGGAAAGTGGAACGGAGGGAACTAACTAATGAGTCCGGTAAGGAGAAGTTGAGGGCAGTTCTTTTGGACAGGTTTATTTTATAGTTACTAAAATGACTTTAGGTAGTAATTTCCCGGAGGAGTAAGGGGAGTGATGTTAGTGGTTGTGTGGTGAATAGTACGTCGTCACTGAACGCTGATATCTTTAGGTGGATGTCCCGTACTTTTAGTCCCTTTTTGTCTGGGTTACATCTGACGGCTAAAGCATAGAGGATTGGCAAGAGGGGGCAACTTTGGTGGGTGCCATTATGGATAGTGAGAAGAGACGATAGGGTACTATTAACTTAAATTCTAGCCTGGGGGAGGCGTATAGAGCTTGGATACATGATAGCATGGCAGGGCCGAGCCCTATCTGAGTGAGTGTAGCCTCGAGAAAGTCCCAATCCAAACTATCGAAGACCTTCTCCCCATCTAGGGAGAGTAACATCATAATGGTATGAGAGTGCTGAGCGTAATGGATAGCAGAGAAGTTCTTCTCCCTCTGCAGGATAAAGGCTACTTGGTCCAGATATATTAACCTGTTCATATGGATACGCTGTCTATTGACAATCAGTTTGCAATTAGTTTAATGTCAGTGTTGGTTAAGGAAATTGGTCTATAGCTAGGGCATAGTAGCGGGTCTTTGCCCTCTTTTGGGAGGACCATAACATGGACATAAAGAGAGGAAAGCGAGAATGGGATCTAAGGATTTAAGGAGGATGGGGGCTAGTTCTGGTTTGAGGGATTTATAGAAATGTGAGGTGAACCGATCTGGGCCAGGACTCCTACCTGTTGGAAGGTCAGATGTCAAGCAGCAGCGACTTGTTGATTCTCCAGGTGTAGGAATGAGAGGTTGGGGGCAGGAGATTAAGACAACAGGTGACAGGTGAGTGGTCAGAGAGCAGAGCGTTACCTATTGAAGCTATGGTGACTTGTGGTAGGAGAGCATGGGATATGAAAATGTAGTCCAGTCTGCTATAGGAGTTGTGAGTGTGTGAGTAGAAATAGTAGTCTTTTGTGTCAGGGAACAGGATGCGCCACGCATCACACAGGAGCATGGAGTGGAGTGATTTACAAAGTCTATTAAGGGTGTGATAGGAGATGTGGGTACAACTCAATGAGGAGTCTATCAGGGGGTTGATTGTCAAGTTTAGATCCCGACAGAGGATAAAGTGTCCACGTGGATAGGACTGTAGGGTAGTGAGTGTAGATAGGAGAAAAGTGACTTGGCCTGAGTTGGGGGAGTAAATATTTCTATAGTATAAATTTTACTGTGTATCTTGCAGATCAGGAAGAGGAATCGGGCATCAGAGTCACCCAAGTAGTCTAAGATCTTGACACGGAGATTTTAATGAAAGAAAATGACCACTCCCTTAGACTTCCCAGAAAAGCAACTACTATGATGCCAAGAGGGGTAGTATCGATTTTTAATTGTTGGGATGCGAAATGCTAGGAAGTGTGTCTCTTGCAGGCACAGTATGTGGACCCTTGATTTTAAAAGAGGAAATGGTGATGTCCGCCATCAGAAAGGGGTTAGGGGGTTGGATAGGGACAAAATCTGGCATTCAAGGAAAAGAGTGGTGAGGAAAATAAATGAGTCTGTAGAGGGGGTAGGGGAGAGGCAAAAGCAGGGGAGAGTAGAAAAGCTAGAGGGCAGTACAGCTGCCTGTGATGGGATCTAAAGCGGTTGAGCACAGGTCTCGGGGTGGAACTGTGGGAGAGTCCACCAGGCTATGTGCTGGTGTAGGAGGGTCGAGTGTCCACGGGAGAGAAGGAGAGATTCAAGAAAAAGTAATAACTAGCAACTGTCTGACGATAGTGAAAGAGAGGTTGAGGGGAGAACAAATGGTTAGTTACCCAAGATCCTTCTTCTCTGTGTTCCTCTCATATATAAAATGAAAGTTTTCATTTTCAGCAATTTGTGCGGGACAAATCCAAAACATTTTAGATTTGCCAGAATCTTAAACGTTTGGTAAATTCATAACAAATTTGATATGTGCTCTAATGCCAGCATTTTTTGTTAGTAACATAACATAACATAACATAACATTGTTTTAACATACAGTGGGGAAAAAAAGTATTTAGTCAGCCACCAATTGTGCAAGTTCTCCCACTTAAAAAGATGAGAGAGGCCTGTAATTGTCATCATAGGTAGACCTCAACTATGAGAGACAAAATGAGATAACAAATCCAGAAAATCACATTGTCTGATTTTTAAAGAACTTATTTGCAAATTATGGTGGAAAATAAGTATTTGGTCATCTACAAACAAGCAAGATTTCTGGCTCTCACAGACCTGCAACTTCTTCTTTAAGAGGCTCCTCTGCCCTCCACTCATTACCTGTAGTAATGGCTCCTGTTTGAAATTGTTATCAGTATAAAAGACACCTGTCCACAACCTCAAACAGTCACACTCCAAACTCCACTATGGTGAAGACCAAAGAGCTGTGGAAGGACACCAGAAACAAAATTGTAGACATGCACCAGGCTGGGAAGATTGAATCTGCAATAGGCAAGCAGCTTGGTGTGAAGAAATCAACTGTGGGAGCAATAATTAGAAAATGGAAGACATACAAGACCTTCGATCAGGGACTCCACGCAAGATCTCACCCCGTGGGGTCAAAATGATCACAAGAACGGCGAGCAAAAATCCCAGAACCACACGGGGGGACCTAGTGAATGACCTGCAGAAAGGTGGAACTAATGTAACAAAGGCTACCATCAGTAACACACTACGCCGCCAGGGACTCAGATCCTGCAGTGCCAGACGTGTCCCCCTGCTTAAGCCAGTACATATCCAGGCCCGTCTGAAGTTTGCTAGAGAGCATTTGGATGTTCCAGAAGAGTAATGGGAGAATGTCATATGGTCAGATGAAACCAAAGTAGAACTGTTTGGTAGAAACACAACTCGTCGTGTTTGGAGAAGAGTGAATGCTGAGTTGCATCCAAAGAACACCATACTTACTGTGAAGCATTGAAGATGAAACGTGGCTAGGTCTTTCAGCATGACAATGATCCCAAGCACACCACCAGGGCAACAAAGGAGTGGCTTCGTAAGAAGCATTTCAAGGTCCTGGAGTGGCCTAGCCAGTCTCCAGATCTCAACCTCATAGAAAACCTTTGGAGGGAGTTGAAAGTCTGTGTTGCCTAGCGACAGCCCCAAAACATCACTGCTCTAGAGGAAATCTGCATGGAGGAATGGGCCAACCTACCAGCAACAGTGTGTGCCAACCTTGTGAAGACTTACAGAAAACGTTTGTTAAATATCCTTTGATGGCAATGACAGAGGTCAAAGTATTGAGATGAACTTGTGTCATTGACCAAATACTTATTTTCCACCATAATTTGCAAATAAATTCTTTAAAAATCAGACAATGTGATTTTCCGGATTTGTTTTCTCATTTTGTCTAACATAGTTGAGGTCTACCTATGATGACAATTACAGGCCTCTCTCTTTTTAAGTGGGAGAACTTGCACAATTGGTGGCTGACTAAATACTTTTTTTCCCCACTGTATGTTAAATTTCCTATGTGAGTCAAGAAAAAGCAAAAAAAAAAATTTAAATTAAAGTTTTAATCTGGTTAATTAATAAATAAAAAATCTGTATTTTTTTAGTAATTAGAATATATTTTTCAATCTGTGTTATTATTTACTTAGCAATTTCTCTGCAAGAAAATATTTGCTTTTTCACTTGTCGACTTTAGTTTTGGTTGTGTAGGAAATGTAGATTGCAACATATTTCTGCAGACCTGCAAATATTCTCTTCTAATGACCACAAAGCTCTTGACATGAAATTTTTATCTTTTTATTTCTAAATCAGATTTTCACAAAATTATTAGAATCTCTCTTTACTGAGTGTAGGCATGTTAACAATTAAACAGGCTCATCTTCATTTACTTTTAATTATCATAACAAATTAATTAATTCAGACATTATCTTCACTAATTTGCAAATTATGTAAATTAAGTGAAAAACCCTGAAATTTAAGAACTGATATTTTATTGGAAGTTGAATAAATAGAGAATGTTTATATAAGGTACTTAATTTCCTTATCATATCCCTCACAGTTCATCAACAATCCTGACTGTTTAACAAATGAGTCGCTGAGGGCGTCATGCATAACCATGAGTAACTATGAGAATATTTCTCTAAGACTGCCTTTGTTTGTAGAACTCTGCATTAGATCAATTAATCTTAATTTTACTTGCAAAATATTTTGTGGTTCAAAAACTTACATTGAGAAAAACTTTTGGAAATTCCTATGAATCTATTTGCGTTATACTATTGCGCCAACTCTCGTCAGTGCCTTTACTAAAGAGACTTTTTTTTCTTAGAAACCACCTTCCAGTTATCGTCCATCGCGCCCTTATGCAGTAGAGAGATCAGTCACATAGCACTGTAGGACTAGAATTGTTCCTTACTTTCCTACCATGTAGCGAGGAAACAACTGAGCACCAGGTACTCGGACTTCATAGATACTTTTGATTTTCTTTCATCTTAGTTCCTTAACAGATCTTAAACAATATTTATCATTAAACTGTGCTTAAACTTTTATGATAAACTTCATAAATTAATAGTGTAGGAAATATTATTATCATTATTATTTAAGAAAAAATGCTTTGTTAACCTGTTATTTCCATCCCTCGTTCCCTTGCCCTGATTCCTGTTTCTGGACACACTGCTCAAATCTGATACCCAACTAAAGCTTTTATTGAGGGTCTTATCACCCCATAGAGCTGGATTATTAGGTGAAATATTATCAAGCTCTGTAAGGAGATAAAACTTTAAGTTACTTGAAGCTTTAATAGTATCTCCCTATCGCTCTAATCTCTGTCTGCTTGTCCTTCTTCTCCCCTACTCCTCCAAAGACTTAAATCGACTGAGGTGAAAGTTGTATATGGACACCAGAGTACGGCTTTTGTTAGTGCATTCAGAGACAGTGATCAGTGCAGGGACAGAAGGGAGAAAAATAGCAGGAGAAAAGAAGCATTTTTTTAAATAAAATATAATACCGAATTTACTATTATTACATTAACTATTGATTTATGAAATGTATCATAAAAATATTGGTACTCAGTAATGTATATAGACCGTAAGCCACGCTGTTCACTCATGAATGTTAAACATACAATAACCCCTTTAAGTCCCACTTTGCGTTGCTAGTAGGATTAGTTTTTCCCACCTTTTGGTTGTAGCAGAATCCAATGATCCAAGTACAGTATCTTTACTTTGATGTGTGATTTTAGATATCCTTTTCTGTGTCAGTCTTAGGCTTCTACTCAGACACTAAAGGTGGTACAGGTTCTCAGCAGCTATATAAAAGGGGAATCACTCCAGTACTTTTTGAACAGTGATACACGCTGGCTTTTTTTGTATTTACCAGATAAAAAGCCTGAAAATTTAGGGCATAAAATATATTATTATATGAAAGCTCTGCAACAACAGTTCTGTGATGCTCATACTTATATCCCCATCTAGTGAACAAACTGCCAGGAACGCCTTAGATGCCATGGTCACTATTTACCATGTTATATAAGTAGTTACTGTAGGTGCTTGGCATTAAAGTTAATCTTGATCTTGGGCAATGTAGCAGGGTGTCAGTTGTATGTTACAGCTGACACACACTGACAATAGTGCTGGCTCAGCTCCTCATCCCTTAAAGGGATATTCCAGTAACATGAAGTTAACCACTGGAACCCCCACCGATCATGAGAACTGGGTTGCTTTGCTTTCTAATTTGAATGGCGCACCAGGTTGGAAATGCACCACCACTCCAGCGAAGTACAGCGCTCAGATATCTCTGGAGGTTCCCACTGAAATTAATGGTGAAGCTGTACACGTGTATGCCTTGCCACTCCATTCAAAGTGGGGTGGAAAACACCCCAGTTCTTGTGATCAATGGGGGTCCCAGCAGTCATGCTCTCACTATCAGCAAGTTACCCCTTATCTTTTGTGTAGAGGAAAATTCTGGTTACTGGAATGTCCATTTAAGTTCAGCATGATAGCTGGTGAAGGGAATATCAGTTATTTCATTATTGTAACTATGCGATTTTAATCTTCTTTATTCAGGGAACAATTCAAACAACATTCTAACATGCAGGCAAACTCCCTGATTCCATACTCCTAACTGTTCTAATAATGAAGTTGTTGTAGTGCATGTGATAGAGCACCATTAATGTCAATTGCCCTCTAATGCAAGCATCATGATTTCCTATGAAAATAAGCTTTACAACGATTTCAGTAAAGAGTAGCATGATCCCTTCATTTGGGAAACTATTGAGGGTCTAAACTTTTAAACTCCATGTCTAAGACTATATCAGAAGATGATTTTTGGTGGATTCCCCTTCAATAACTTCAATGGAAAACTCTGGTTTACAGATTTTCCAAATGTTCTAGCATTTTCTGAAAAATTCATAGCTGAGTTTTAGAGCTTTTGTACATGGCCTTACAGATTCTGAAAAAAAGTTCCTATTTTTGGAACAAGTTATGAAAGTATTACAAAACTTCATGACACCAAAGGGCCCTTTCTCAGCATCACCCAGATTACATGGGTCTACCCTAGATGAGAATGCTATTACTCGAGTCCTTTCGCTTGTCTGCTGCAAATGTATGTGATTAAGTAGCTAGCTAATGGCATTTGTCATGTAAATCAAGCTTCTAGTTTGTTTATGCTAGACCAACTTTATCCATACTCCAAACAAATTATCTCTTATAATTACCAGCCTGAAGATAAATCTCTAAATGCTTTTCTGATGATAGTGCTGTGGTTGGCAGGTGTTTAAAGTGCCTCCTAGGGACAGAGATTGAAGATGGGCTTTTTCACATAAATCCTCAAGGCAAAGATGTTTAGTGATCTTTCCTAACATGTGTAGAATATCCTTGTGTGGTGCCCTCTTAATGAATACTAACAGGCAAAGGTCGTATATCTTTATGAAGAGAAATGCATCTCGGTGGCATGATAAATGCTTCTTCAAGCACTCCGTGGACACTTTGGAGGCATGGAAAACAAGTCATGTTTGAACAGTGCCACACGCTGCTTCCACTGCTGAGTTTTCCTTGTGTATTTTACCTATTTGATGGTAATTCATTTACACACTTTACATGACAAATGGGCACACTCTCAAAAGTGACCTTTGCCTAAGTGAAAACTAATATCATTACTTATAGAAAGCATTTACCAGAATAGATACAGGAAACTAGTACGAGAAATGACTTCACAAAATATTGGATTTTGGCTATATAAAAAAAACTAGGCAGATAAGTATGTAATAATATTATTGTATTAGGTCTTACACAACTTCTGGGTTTGTATACAGGGATATCAAAGTGTTCACATAGTAATTGACTTAAAGGAGTCTTCCAGTAATTTAAAATCATCCTCTAATTACTGGATAGGGATTAACCATTTGATCGCTGGGGTTTGACCACCAGGACTCATACTAAGAAAGGGGTTCCTTACACCACCATATGAATTGAGCTCCTCGTCCTGCATGTGTGGCCACTTCATTCATTTCTGTGGGACTGCCAAACAGTTAGACAGGAGTACAAGACCCCTGTTTCCTTGATCAGTGGACTGTATAGGTCAGTTATATGTACATCAGTTAGGCTTTGATCACATCTGCTTTGGGGTTTCCATCATAAATGAAAAACACATGGCAGTGCTGGCTCTGTTGCATGATGTCCACCTATAAGGCACCATTATACAATTACTATTCAGGGTTGGCACCCTCAGTCAGATTTGCAATACCATTACAGCAGTAGTAGTAATCATTCACATATAATTAAATAATGGCTGAATAGAATTTTAACGCTATGATATAAGAAGACAACTCAAAGACATAAGAATATAACTCTGTTACAAGTGGAGTTTTTTTTGGAGTTTTAGGTGAAAGTATATAATGGAAAACTGGAAACCAGCTCTAAACTATAGGAATGAATCATTTTACAAAACGTTAAATGGAATTTCTTAGTGAACTTTCCCCTGACTGGCAATACCAAGGTTAAATGAGTGACATGTGGCAGGACATAGAAAGTGTTAAACCTCCTTGAGATTGTTTTATCTCTGCTGTTTTTGGAGAAGTTACCAGTTCATTTGCTGTTGTGGTACTGCTGAGACAAGAGACAGTTCAATAAATCAAGGCGAGCTTGATGGATTCTACAACTCATTGAAATGAATGCTTGGAAGAGGGGAGAAATCTCTCAGTATTCCCACTTTGACAAAAGGGTATGCAAAGAGCCTGAATGGATGAATGGTTGATTAATTTTGCCAGAAATGTTCTCGACAGCAGGAAATGTGTTTCTGCATTACAGTGTTTGCATGGGAGTTATTCTGTAAGATATGAATGATGGCTTATAAATGTACACCTGGGGGTAAGCTGCTGAAATCCACAGCTCTTGGTCAGATGAACCATCATCCTCCACCTAATGTTTAGTACATTTAATAAGGTGCACTAAAGCCTTCAGGTCCTTTCATAATATTTATACTTGTCATCCCTGGTTATTTTGTTGATGTTAAATTCAGAATTAATTCGTACATGAATGAAAGCCGGCATGACAGCAGTTTTCCATCATGCAGTTAATGTAATATGTACATGTAGTATGTAAGTAGTTGTCCTACAGTTTCACTATCTAAAATAATTGTAACTTTCATCCAGATTCAGTGCTTTCCACTTGTAGTATCTAACTGAAATATCCTAAACCCTTGGGCTGCAGTTTGATGTCTCTCTCCTCCCAAGCATTGTCTCTAAGGATACATCTTCGGAGTCATATTCTTAATGTCTTCATGATTTAAGTCTTTGAAGACAATTTCCAGCCATAAAAAATGTATAGATAAAGTAAATATAATTTTTGTACATTTTCCTACAGTTATGTTTTTATCATTATCCGCCTCCCACCTCAATTCTATTTAATTGGATAAGTTACATTCCAAGATCCTTCTTTATGTTAGCAAAACATTAAACTTCTGCTCTGCTAGGAGCTTTACTTTGGTATATAAAATAGTTATTCATACTGGCTGTTGGCCGCCAAGATCCACACATTAAGTAATATACCGCACAGCATGGTGATAATTCTACTGTGACTTGTAGTCCAACAGAATATGTAATTACAAAACTACCCAGGCATTTCCAATATATGGCTGCCAAGGATGATTTTCTATCTACAACTGTGACTGCTGACTAAAAATTGTCCTGATTTGGCCTAATCATTCATAAAATAATATTTATAGATTGCTATAAAGACAAACTTATTAGGATTTAAGATTTTATGTCTATGATTTCACACTTTAACTCATAATCTTAAACAAACAAATTGCTGTTACTGGAGAAAATAACCTAGAAGAAGAGAGCAAAGTTGTAAAGACTTTACAAGAACATGCCAAAAATGACTGAACTCTTTGTTCAAAAAAATATGTCCATTGTGTGCCCAATACAAATTGTTTGTTCCATTCTTATGTCAGGAACAAGAAATGTGACTCTCTTAGTTATTCAAACTTGCCATCTAAAAGTATACAGCGTACATCGGTGGAGGCACAGTTTTTGACATCACAGATAAAATTCTGCTGACACCATAACTGGGGTTTAATTTATGCTTTGCCATCATATTGTCACCTGCAGGAAAATGACAAATGTTACTATTGTAAATGTATAGTTTATCCAAGATAGTGTTATGGCCTATAATCATGGTCCATAAAAATAAGAGGAAATAAAGAAAACTTGAAAAAAAAAAAGTAAAAACTGCAAAAATAACTACATTTAATATACATTCCTTGGTGGGCTTTCTTCCCTTACTGGCTCTGTGTCTCTTTAACAACTTGTTTTGCAATGAATTCTAGCAACCGGACTTGTAGCAATCACCTGACTGCAAGGTCGACAGATTGCTATGAGCTGTCTGCTTCTTGCTTCGTACACTGTGATCTCAGCACCTGATTGATGGTGATGGTGGAGGGGGCATACTAGGTGTCGGACCCCCACAGATCTCATATTGATGACCTATTCTAAGGTTAAGCCATCAATATCCAGTTTTGGATAAACCATTTCATGATTTTTTTTTAAAAGCATGTTTCCATTGATTTCTGTCCTACAGAAATTCATGGAATAAGTAAAAGAATCTGCTCTTTTACTTTGTTTTCACATATATGGGAATATATGTAACTTTAAACCAAATGCTAGTGTGAGCCCAGTAAAACTCCTGCATGTAAAAAATATATCAAACATTGATGATCTAACCTCAAACTTTTTTAAAAAAATGGTCTAATCTTCAAGAGGGGTCTTTTAGTAATTAGCTTAGATTTGCAACAAATGGCACACAGACTGTTGGCTCTGCATGTGTGCAGCACAATTGGTGTTTACCCTATTATGTTGCAATTTAAGCATATACTGCAAAGTTTAACAACAGGAGAGAAGTAAATCATTTAACAAAATATATATCATGAATGCTGCAGAAGACAAGATTTATAAACTTCATTTCACTGTAACAATATTTTTACTTCTGGAACGTCAATGAATTTCCCTTCCCATTAATACTTTATATTGCTGGGTATTTTTAGCAAATGACTTGTCAGCAGAAAGGCTTCATTAGACCCATCAGGATATCGGCCCATGAATAACGATTCCCAAACTGTACTGACAGTTTCCTTGAGCCAAAATGATAAAGCACCTCTGACAAAAGCCATATTGCGCTCTCCATGAGAGGAGAGGGAAGAACAAGAAAGACAGTTTGTTCTTAATTTGGTCAGGTTAATATTGACACAGTTAGTTCCAGAATCTCCCGAATTGTGTTTATTGGGCTTTTTTTTTCTTTTTTTGTTTGAAATCATTTGAGTACATGGCATTTATCAATTTGTTCTGATATCAAAGTCGTATGAAATAACAAAGATGCTGAGAGAATGTAAGTATATTCATATCATAGCTATTACAGATTACTTTTTATAAGCTAATTTAATAATGACTATAATTATTATGATTATTAATAATAATCCAGTAGCTCACTGTTGTCTTGCAGCACTGGGGTCATGGGTGTGAATCAGACAAGATAAATCATTAGCATCTTCTCCCTGTGATTGTGTTGGTTTCCTTTTATCCCATACTCCATAAACATATTTAATAATTTAATTATTACTAATAATAATCAATCATCATTATCATCATAATAGTACCTTATTTTTAAAGGAATTATTCACAATTTTATCTGGCATGCCAGTAGCATATTATAAAGCAGGAGTAACTGAGCAAATTGATATAGTTTTGTATTAAAGGATTCATTATCTTGACCGTCAAAAATCAATGGAAATGGAAAAGAAATATTGCAAAAGTGAACAGAGCTTAAATGATCTAAATATCAACACCTCTTTTTATAGACAGTTGGATAGTGGATATGTTGTCATGGTTATCCAGGATTAGAAAACATCACGTCAGTAGTTCACATTGTCATGGTGCATCTCAGTCCCATTTTTTTGAATGCAGCTTTAAGTGCAACCTAACCTTCCCAAACACACACATTGAGTTATTACTTAAAGGGGTTATCCAGGGAGTTAAATTTGCCTTAATTCTATTGGCGTATTCTTCATGATGGACCCAGGTGTGCTGCCTGGTTCTGTTGTCTGGCTCACATGATTGGAGCCAGCTCCCAACTCACGGGTCGCTCTGCCTCCCTCCATCCTCTCCTGATCTCACTATAAAGCCAACCCCCATAGCAATTACCTGTGAGATCAGGAGAGGAGGGAGGGGCAGATAGTCCTGGGGGTCCATCATGAAAAATCTGCCTGATGAATTAAGGCATTTTTAAATCCCCAGACAACCCCTTTTTTATTACATTATTATTAGGGTATTACTGTTTCAGCATTATTTTTGTACACTCATTGACAAAAAAAAAAAATGCACCAAGAAGGGGTAAATTGAAGGAAACCTTATAATGTACCTCTGAATGTACTGATGATCTGAATGTACAGAGCAAAAGAAGAAGTTTATTGGGGAAAACTGTACAATTGAAAGCACCCTGTTGTCCTACACCTCTAGCCTAGATAGAAGATGAAACGTTTGGGCAGGGGGGCATACAGGTTTCATATAGTATCCTGCAGCACATTTGTCCACAAATGTTGACGCTGAGCCTAGAAATTGTGGAAGTTGCTTGTGCTTGTCAGCAGATCAAACAGTCCTCTTTACTAGTTGCTTGGGCCATCTGGAGCCTGTTCACTGTGTAGACATGCTCTCACATAACCATTGCTCCTAACTCCTAATAGCTAGGTCAGAACAGCCTAGATGGCAGGCAGTTTGTAGAAATGACCATCCTGCTTCTCTCAGTCATATGATGCACCCTCTCTCATTTTTTTAAGGGTTTTTAATCAGGTGCAAATGAAATAATATTTTTGTACTATGATATTTGGTGAGCATCTCATTAATATGTATGCATACTGTTCTTCTTGGTTTGTCCTCTCTCAGTCTGGGCAACATGTCTTTGAGTGCATTGTAGAAGAATGTTTAACAGCCAATGATCTTTCACCAAGGGGTACACTACCCAACTGTAGTAGGCTCTGTGAGGGCCATATTATCACTTCCAGGACACTGAATATTTATTTGATTTAGATTTCTCTTTTGTTCATTCATTTCATTTTGTTAATTAATAGAAATAAAATATTAACACTTATATTTTTAGAAAGCATTCTTACTTTGTAGCATTTTTCCAGACCTGTCTAAAACGTTTGCACATTACAGTATATCAGTGGCGTAACTAAAGTCTTGTGGGCCCTGATGCAGACTTTTGTCCGGGGCCCCCTACCCCCTACCGACAGCGAATTCTTGATAGTGACGGTTACAGGTGCTGCAGCAGTATCTCAGATACTTGAAAAGGATAAAGCTTTAGTACCCTCAACTTTAGTTATCAAGAATACGGTGAGTGACCAGCACAGAACCTGGCATGTAAACAATACTGGCACGAGCGTGCTATAGGAAAAAGCTGATCTGCAGGGCCCTAATAGTCTAAGAGATGTAAGAGATCAGCGGGGGTCCAACACTCAGGGTCCCTGCTGATCAACTATTTGAAGGTACTGTGGTGATTTTGCAAGTGCTGTGACTCCTTCACTATTTACATTGCACAGTATCTGTTTTGTAATCACCATGCGGTTATTACTGTTATGATTCAGATGCAGGGTAAGAAATGTTCTGGTCTACAGGAGAGCAGCAGAAAAGGGCTAATAACTTCGAGCAGTAGAAAATGCTACTTTTTTTTTTTTTTATTGTTTATTTATATAGCACCATTAACTCCATGGTGCTTTACATATGAGGATTTACATACGGTACACAAGATATACAAAACAGATAATACAAACATTGACCAACTGGCACAGTGGGATAGAGGGCCCTGCCCGCAAGGGCTTACAATTTATGAGGGAAGAGGGATAGAGACAGAAGGTGGGGGTAGAGGCTGTACAGGTGGTGGTGTGGTGACAGTAGTGTTATTGGAGGTTGTAGGCCTTCCTGAATAGGTGAGTCTTCAGGGCCTCCTTGAAGCTTGTAAGGGTGGGGGACAGTCTTATGTGTCTTGGTAGTGAGTTCCAGAGTAAGGTGGATGCACGGGAGAAGTCTTGGAGACAATTGTGTGAAGAGCAGATAAGAGCAGAGCGGAGTAGGAGGTCTTTGGAGGATCAGAGGTTACGTGTGGGCAGATAGTGGGAGATTAGGTCAGAGATATATGGAGGGGACAGGTTGTGGATGGCTTTGTATGTCAGCGTTAGTAGTTTGAACTCTATTTGCTGGGTGATGGGTAGCCAGTGAAGGGATTGGCAGAGGGGGGCGGCTGATGAAGAACAGGGGGAGTGGTTTATTAAGCGAGCAGCACAGTTTAAGGTGGACTGGAGGGGGGCGAGAGTGTTTGCTGGGAGGCCATGGAGAAGAGTGTTACAATAGTCTAAGTGGGAGAATATGAGGGCATGAACTAGCATCTTTGTAGTTTCGGGGGTGAGGAAGGAGCGGATTCGGTGGATGCTCTTGAGTTGGAGGTGGCAGGAGGTGTTGAGGGTTTGAATGTGCGGCTTGAAGGATAGGTCAGAGTCTAAGGTTATCCCAAGGCAGCGGGCCTGTGGGACTGGGGTGAGAGTGGTTCCATAATTTTGATAGATGGGTCAGGTAAGGGGGTCGTGCGTGGAGGGGTGAAGATTATGAACTCCGTTTTCTCCATGTTGAGTTTGAGAAAGCGGGAGGAGAGAAAGGAGGCTACGGCTGCTAGACATTCTGGGACTCTGGACAACAGGGAGGTAATGTCTGGTCCAGAGAGATATATTTGCGTGTCGTCAGCATAGCAATGGTAATGGAAGCCATGGGATTCTATGAGTTGGCCAAGGCCTAGAGTGTAGATGGAGAACAGGAGGGGTCCTAGGACAGAGCCTTGGGGGACACCTACAGAAAGATGGCGTGGCGGGGAGGTGGTGTGCAAGTGGGAGACACTGAATGTGCGGTTGGTGAGGTATGAGGAGATCCAGGAAAGGGCCAGGTCAGAGATGCCAAGGGATGAAAGCATTTCTAACAGGAGGGAATGGTCGACTGTGTCAAAGGCAGAGGAGAGGTCGAGGAGGAGGAGGACAGAATAGTGACGTTTGGCTTTGACAGTTAGGAGGTCGTTAGTGACCTTGGTTAGAGCAGTTTCTGTGGAGTGATGGGGTCTGAAGCCTGACTGTAGTCTGTCACAGAGCACATTTGACGAGAGGTAGGAGGATAGTTCGGAGTGGACGTGTTGCTTCAGCAGTTTAGAGGCGTACGGGAGCAGTGAGATGGGGCGATAGTTGGCTGGAGAGGACAGGTCGAGGGAGGGTTTCTTAAGTATAGGGGTGACAGTAGCATGTTTGAAGGTGGAAGGGAAGGATCCATTGGTTGGGGATAAGTTGAAGAGTTGGGTTAGGGGAGGAATAATGACTTCAGAGAGTTTGGGGATGAGATGTGACTGGATGGGGTCAAGCGCGCAGGAGGTGAGGTGGGATTTAGATATTAGAGTGGAGAGCTTTTCATCAGTGACGGCGGAGAAGCAGGTTAAAGATGAAGAGCACAGGACAGTTGGGTAGAGTGGTTGACGGGGGTGTAGGGTGAGACTGTCTCTGGTGTCGATTTTGCTTTTGAAATAAGAGGCAAAGTCATCAGCTGTGATAAGTGATGTCGGAGGGGGCACAGGAGGACAGAGAAGGGAGTTGAAGGTAGTGAATAGCTGTTTGGAGTTGCGGGATAGGGCAGATATTAGTGTGGTGAAGTAGACCTGCTTTGCAGAGGTGAGTGCGTTCTTGAATGTGAGTACTGCCTCTTTGTACCTAATGAAGTCCTCCTGGGAGTGGCTTTTCTTACAGAGGCGTTCTGCAACCAGTGAGGAACGTCTCAGTTTTTTAGTCAGGTCAGTGTGCCAGGGTTGCCTATTGATCGGTCGGGCTCTGGTGTTAGTGAAGGGGGCTACAGAGTCAAGGGCTGAGGTAATGGTGGCATTGTAGAATTCAGTGGCGGTATCTATATCCTGGAGTGAGGTTATGTCAGCGAGGGGTAGGAGAGAGTCTGAGAGCGTGCGGATGTCCAGGCGATTAAGGTTTCTGCGGGGGTGTGTTGGTTTAGGGGTTGGAGGGTCTATTACAGAGGAGAGGGCCGAGAATGTCAGCAGGTCGTGGTCAAACAGCGTGGACGGAGTTAGAGAGGTTGACTAGAGAGCAGAGGCGGGTGAATATGAGGTCCAGCGTGTGTCCCTTTGTGTGGGTGGCAGAGGAGGACCATTGAGAGAGACCAAAGGAGGTAGTGAGGGACAAGAGACTGGAAGCAGGGGGGTGGTTTGTGTTAATGGGGATGTTGAAATCCCCCATGATGATGGTGGGGGTGCTTGGATAGGAAATGCATTAGCCAGGTGGTGAAGTGGTCGATAAAGGCAGCAGTAGGTCCTGGGGGTCTATATATATATAAGACGGCCAGTTGGAGGGTGAGTAAATGCGAACAGATTGCACTTCAAAGGAGGGGAGGGTGAGAGCAGGTAGCGGTTGGATTGGGGCAAAGGAGCAATTGTCAGACAGGAGAACGCCTACGCCTCCACCAGGTTTATTGTTAGGGCGGGGAGTGTGCGAGAATTGCAGACCTCCACAGGATAGGGCAGCAGGGGAGGTGGTGTCTGAGGGTGTTAGCCATGTTTCTGTGATACTGAGAAATGATAATTTATGAGAAATGAAGAGGTCGTGGATGTAGTCAAGTTTGTTGCGTACAGAGTGAGCGTTCCATAGCGCACCGGGGAGGATATGGGGAGGGGCAGGAGCAGGTGAGATAGGGGTAAGATTTAGGGGGTTTCGTGCGCTGTTGCCAGTTGTGTGGAAAGATTCTACAGCAGGGGAGTGCTGGGGCGGTCCAGGATTGGGAGATATGTCGCCAGAAGTGAGGAGTAGCAGGGAGAGGGATAGCAAGTGTAAATAGGAGAGAGTGTGGGGAGGTTGTGTGTTTCTGGGACGGAAAGCTTGTAGGTGTGTGAGTAGCTGCGCAGATGATGGGGTCAGATGATGGGGTAGAATAGATGGAGAGATAAAGATATTCTTAGTGACATGGCTGGTTTGTGGTGGTAGAGTGGTTTTAACAAGTATGGGAAGGACAACAGTGATTATAGTGTGAAGCATTATGTGGCTAATTGTTTGCTTTTTGTTTAGTGGGTTGTTGTTACCTTCAGTTCCCTTCTGGTCCCATTCTGGCCTAATTCTGGTCTATACACTTAAATGCAGCACTTGCAAGCAGCCAAATGACCAAGGCCAAATGACCAATACACTTACATTTATACTAGCTAGCAATACATTTGTTTCATTATGATCAGGTGTGAAAAAGGGGGGTGGGAATACTGAGATAGAATCAGAGACTCTAAGGAAGGCCCAGGTGAGAAAAAAAAAGGGGGAGGAACCAGCAGGGAATGGAGTCAGTGGCTACAAACCTCAAATAGTTAGATCAGAGTGTATAACTATTGGATAGCATAACATATACAGATAACAGATAACCATATGTGTAACAGATGGATTACACATACCAGCAGATAGATATAATAGAATCAGCAAGCAGAGGTATATTATAAATGGAGTAACAGATGCATTCAGTATATGGGTCCAGATGGATTACACAT
The DNA here is from genome assembly GCA_947044405.1 of Leptodactylus fallax. Taxonomy (NCBI): domain Eukaryota; kingdom Metazoa; phylum Chordata; class Amphibia; order Anura; family Leptodactylidae; genus Leptodactylus; species Leptodactylus fallax. The sequence goes on along the minus strand of CAMRHE010000023.1, from coordinate 6,662,623 downwards.
ACCAGCAGACAGATATAATAGAATCAGCAAGCAGAGGTATATTATGAATGGAGTAACAGATGCATTCAGTATATGGGTCCAGATGGAATACACATACCTGTGGATTACAGATGGTATACAGGGTCAGATGACAATTAGATGCAGGATGACAGTCTATTGCATTCTATTTACATTCTGGCCTAATTCTGGTCTATACACTTAAAATCAGCACTTGCAAGCAGCTACTTAAAGGCAAAACACTACTGCGAGCCAAGACCAACGTCAGACGCCTTCACCAGAGCTCCTCGCAAGAAGAGATGGGCTTTCGCTGAATCTGAGGACCGGAATTGTCACCAGAACAGAAAGTGTATCACAAATAAATGCACTGCAGCAGAAGCCTACACCAAATCCACACACTACTCACAGGGACAGAGAAAACAGAATGGTCGTCAATCACGGGTCAGCAGCTGAGGAGGGCAACAAAGATCCAAATCACGAGACAAAGACAAATCCAGGAAACAAACCCAATAGTCGGAACCAATCAGAAATGCCAGAACAAAATCGCAAGACAAAGAGGAATCCAAGAACACAGCCAGGTATAGGAGTAGTCAAATCACAGTCAGGCGCTTAGCAGGAAGTTTGAAAACTGATTAGCCAGCAAAGCTGAGTGATGAGGGAGTAGTTTATATAGGCCTGCTCGGGAAGCTTCCCTATGTTGTCATGGCAACCTTAAAGCAGCAACCACCAATGCTTCTTTATGTTGACCCGGCAACTTTAAAGCAGCAACAACAGACGTAACATCCCTGACAATTACAGCCTGTAATAATAGTGCATCGCTGCTATAAAACAGATGGCGTGTGATGTGAATAATAAAGGGGCCCTACACAGTCTAATATGCTACACAGTGGCCCCCACACTATATAACATACTCCACAGTGGCCCCCACACAGTATTATATGCTCCACAGTGACCTCACACAGTATAATATGCCCCACAGTGGCCCCCACACAGTATTATATGCTCCACAGTGGCCCCCACACAGTATTATATGCTCCACAGTGGCCCCCACACAGTATTGTATGCCCCACAGTGGCCCCCACACAGTATAATATGCCCCACAGTGGCCCCCATACAGTATTATATGCTCCACAGTGGCCCACACACAGTATTGTATGCTCCACAGTGGCCCCCACACAGTCTTATATGCTCCACAGTGGCCCCCACACAGTATTCTATGCTCCACAGTGGCCCACACAGTATAAAATGCTCTCAAAAGCCCCCCTAGAGCCACTTCAGGTGAACCCCTTCCGCTTCGGTGCTATTATTATACTCTGGGGTCTCCTGAGACCCCAGAGTATAATAAGTAGAGGCCCAGAGGAAGTGAATTGAATTAAAATAACAAACACTTATACTCACCTTGCCTCACCTCTCCTGGGCATCCTAGCTCCGTCAGGTCTCTCTTTAGCATCTTCTTCGCTCCTCTTCTGAATGCGACTGAGGAGACATGCTCCAGATGTCACTGCTGGGGCCTGTGATTGGGCCTCAGTGGTCAAATGGGACGTGCTGACATCATTACGCCGGTGTCACCTCAGTCACACGCCGGAAGAGCCCCTGAGAGGATGCCAGGATGCATCAGAAGCCCAGGAGAGGTGGGCTGGCATCTATTGGAAAGGGGCCCGGTAACATGCCATTAACAATATGTATCGTACCCACTGCAGTGCAGCTATCCAAGTGGCTGGTATGCTGGAGTGGGAAGAAAAGAGCAGGTTCCATTTCATATAGCAGGGCAGCTGGGAGGACTCCTGCAGAAAGGAGATCATCACTGAGACATCTCTCACACCTGAAGAAGACAGGCTTTGCCTGTCAGCTGTGGCTCAAAAGTTTTGGTATGAATTTAGTTTTGGTTTTTGAGATTCTAGGTGCTAGGCTTACACACTGATAGTAAGGGTGTGAAGAATATCGCCTCCCCCAGCCGCCTGGCACACCTGCGATCAAACTTCTTTCTTAACCTCCCACTCACACACCGTGAGTAGACCGGGTCATAGGATAGAACGAAACGAGCGATATAAATTTTATGTATTTAATAACCCAAGTGGGTCAGTACAAATTAATAGCATATACAGAAATATACAATATTAATACGATCAGGCATAAACATACAAGCAAAAGTGCGATGATACAATACAAAACAAAAAGGGAAATTAAAATATAGAAAGATACCTGAGCACAGCTCTGCTCTTAGCTGTCTCTCTTCCAGGCGTCACACAAAAGACTCCCAAAAAACTCACTCTCACCTCAGTGTGAGACCCCCCCCCAGCTACACCCTTCACCTTCCCCTTAGCCAGCCCTCCCTCTCTCTCCTTTGCAGAATCCTCGGACAGATGGGTAAGCACAACATTCCAACAAGTGGGGGAAGGACGGACATGAGCAAGTAAAAACACACTTCCAAGACAGCTATAAAACTGAGGGTCGGTTCATCACACCTCCCCCTTTTAGAGCGTGTCAGGGGGAAGGAGGAGCCTCCGTTCCTCTTCCACCCGCACCTCCGCAGCCTCACCCCGCCGGGACAGGCCATCGGCATTGCCGTGGGCCTGGCCAGGCTTGTGCCGGATGTCATAGTTGTATTGCTGCAGCACCAGGCTCCAACCTAACAACCGTCCATTCTGACCCGCAACACGTTTGATCCGGATCAGAGGGTTGTGATCCATCACCATGGTGAAGTGGTGCCCATACAAGTAAGGCTGCAGATGCTGCAAGGCCCAAACAATTGCTAGGCATTCCTTCTCCACCGTGGCGTAGGCCACCTCCAGCGGCAGTAGCTTTCGGCTGAGTTACTGCACCGGGTGCTCTTGCCCCGCTGAGTCAAGCTGGCTCAGTACGGCACCGAGTCCGTAGGTGCTGGCATCTGTCTGTAGCACAAGCGGACGTGACTCATCGTACGCCTGAAGTACAGGTGCGTTCGCCAGGGCCGCTTTCAGGGCTTGGAAGGAGCGCTCGCAAGCATCCGTCCACTGGACAGTTTGCAGCAACTTCTTCTTGGTGAGGTCCGTCAAGGGGGCAGCCAGAGCACTACAGTTCGGTACAAACTTCCTATAGTACCCTGCCGTACCCAGGAAAGACATCACCTGTCGCTTGGTCCGGGGGGGTTGGCCAGGACGTGATTACATCCAGCTTTTCAGGTTCTGGTTTCAGGGTTCCCCCACCTACCCGGTGTCCCAGGTATTGGACCTCGCGCATGCCCAGCTGACACTTTTCCGGTTTGATGGTCAAGCCCGCACTGTGGATCCGCCTCAGCACCTGCGCCAGTGACTAACAGTGTCAACAGTGACCAGATAGCTGACGCTGTTGACCTGCTGGTGCACGACGTATGGACCGGTCCATTTCGCCTGAAGCTTGTCCTGGGGCTCAGGGACTAGGACCCATACTTTCTGCCCCCGCTGGTATGTTCTCTCACGGGCATTCTGATCATACCAGCGCTTCTGGTCAGCCTGAGCCTGGACCATGTTGTCATGTACCAGCTGCGCCATAGCCTGCATTTGGTCACGGAATCACAGGACATACTCCACGACTGGCACACCTTGGATGGCCGTTTCTCCTTCCCAGGACTCTTTCACAAGATTTAGGGGCCCACGTACACGCCTCCCGTACAAGAGCTCAAAGGGGGAGAACCCCGTTGAGGCTTGAGGCACCTCCCGGTAAGCAAACAGCAGGTGCGGGAGATAAGGCTCCCAGTCGCGCCCGTGGGACTCGACTAACATCCTGAGCATCTGCTTCAGGGTGCCATTGAACCGTTCACACAGGCCATTGTTCTGTGGGTGATACGGGCTGGACACCAGATGTTGCACCTCTGTTACCTTACACAGGCCTTGCATCAAGGCAGACATGAACTGGGTACCTTGGTCTGTGAGCATCTCTCTGGGAAATCCAACACGGGAGAAGATGCCTACCAGAGCCTTGGCCACTACATCAGCCCGGGTGGAAGACAGAGCGACAGCTTCCGGGTACCTAGTAGCATAGTCTACTACCTTTAATATGAAACGTTTCCCGGTGCGACTGGGAATGGACAGGGGTCCAATGAGATCCACAGCCACCCGCTGGAAAGGTTCGGTTATGATGGGCATAGGTATCATTGGGGCTTTTGAGCCTTTCCCCGCCTTGCCCATCCTCTGACAAGTGTCATATGAACGGCAGTATTTAGCTACATCTGTCCCCATTTTAGGCCAGTAGAATAAGTGGCTGAGGCGAGCCTTGGTCTTAGCGATCCCCAGGTGGCCTGCCAGTGGAATCTCATGAGCAATCCGCAACAACTCCACCCGATAGGGTTGGGGTACCACCAAATGTTTCTCCCTGAGCCAACTTTCTTTTCCCTTTGTGGGGATCGTTTCCCGGTACAACCTCCCTTGCTCCCAGTACACTCGGTCCTTGTCCGACTCCAAGGGAGGTTGATCGGCACGCTCCTTCAATGCGCCCAGACTGCGGTCAGCTTGGACGGCGTCCCTGAACTCCTGACTGGAACCAGACAGAAGAGATGTGCATGTCATATACCTGCCGCGCTCCTCCGGCTCCAGTGTGGGGAGGTTAGTCATGGCGGTCTCAGTGCCATCTCCGGGTGACAGAGGGAACGGCTCAGGGGTTGGAGCGCCTTCCACCCCTCTAGCACTCTGGCTGCGGGTTACCACCGCAACACCAGCAGTCCGTCCCTCATCCGGATCGGCCCTGAGATCCCCATGACCCACCTGACCACCTGGCACATTGTCATCAGTTGGGGTTGCCCCCAGCATCTCAGAAGAGCTACCCTGGAAATCTGCAAGGCAAGAATTAGCAATTACATTGACATTGCATTCATTCATTGATTCACAGTGAACTGCATGGGGGAATGGCTCAGCCAGGGTCACACTGAGGGGGCTCTCACCACCCGCAGATGTGGGCGGGGCTACAGCCAGGCCAACATTCCACAGTCCTTCATTCACATGCTCACTGATTACTTTAGCTGGGCACATAGCAGGGGGAATCAGGCTGCTGACCCCTCCTTCTGCCTGTGTCTGTGCCTGTGTGACAGGCTTCAACACCTCATTAAAATCATCCTTCAGTACAGAAATTTTGTCACAGCGAGGTGGGGCTACTCCCAGCCCATATTGGGACACCAAGGGCCCCAAATCTGTTCCCAATAGTACATTGGCAGGCAGATCAGACATAAGCCCCACATCACGCATTCCTTTTCCCGCACCCCAGTCCAAATGGACGCAAGCCATGGGCACAGTTAAGCGTTCTTGTCCAATACCCTTCAGGGTCAGAGGTTTCCAGGGATAATACTGTCCACAGGGACCAAGTCAGGTTGCACCAGAGTAACCTCCGCCCCAGTGTCCGGAAATCCCATGACCACTTTACCCCCCACAATGACCTGTTGACGGTTGGCATTGGATGGCAACCCCTCCCTCCCCACCAAGTATACAGATGAGCCAGGTGCCGTGGCTGTGGAAACAGGGGGGTTCTTAGAGCGGTTGGGGCACTCCGCCTTGAAATGTCCTGGCTGGTTACAGGCATGACACCGCCAGGCCTCTCCTTGGGACTTGGAGGGGGCCCCCGGGGCGCCCAGAGTTCTTGGGACAGGGGAAGTAGGGGGGCACCCGGGAAAGAGTTTGTCTTACCCCACTTGGAGACCGCAGGCTGTGGTGAACTCCAGCTTTGCCACTCCTTCCAGCTTGAGGGTCTCTGCAGTGTGGCTCCTCTCTTGGCCCCTTGCTCCCTGGTGGACACACAGTCGTCAGTAATCTCTGCAGCCTTGTCTGCTGTTTTGGGTTTCCAATCACACACAAACTGGCGGACCTCCAGAGGGCACACCTGGAGAAATTGTTCCTTTATCATAAGATCCCCAATTCCCTCAAACATGGTGACAGTAAGTCCTTTGATCCACTGCCAGAATGTAGCCTGTAAGTGGTGCAGAACATCCGCATAGCTCTCTGTGGGACCCCGCTGTATATTCCGGAACTTTTTGCGGTACACCTCCGGCGTGAGCCGGTATCTCCCGGATCAGCACCGCTTTGATGGTCTCATAGTCCGCGTCCTCTGGTAAGCTCGTGGAAACATCAAGGCCTTTTCCCTTCAGCCGGGGAGACAGGTAACGGGCCCATTCTGCCTGGGGAATATGATGCTGCTTACACACCCTCTCAAATCCCCGCAAGAACGAGTCCAAGTCCCCGTTATCTTCCAAGATTGGAAAGTCCTCGGATCGGATCTTTAGTGCTCGGGCTCCTGGAGTTGGTGCAGGGGAAGGGTGCGCCTGCTGGCAAAATTCCAGCTTTTTTAGCTCAAGCTGATGCTCTATCTCTGCCCGACGCTCTGCAGCAGCGGCCTCTCTTTCCGCCCGGCGCTCTGCAGCAGCAGCAGTGGCCTCTCTCTCCGCCCGGCGCTCTGCAGCAGCGGCAGCGGCCTCTCTCTCCGCCCGGCGCTCTGTAGCAGCGGCAGCGGCCTCTCTCTCAGCCCGACGCTCTGCAGCAGCTTGGTACTGGTGAATCACCTTCAGACGGGTGCTATAGTCACTGGCGTCTATCTGCTGTAAGGCCATTTGCAAGTATAAGTCCGTTACCCCCACAGAACTGGGACTACTGGTCCCTCCAGGCACAGTTACCTCTGGGGTTAGGGCACCTGCTGAACCGTCTGCCATGGTGATGTTTTCTTGTGCCAGCCCCTCAGGACTCTGCTCCTCGTCCTGCCCAGCTGCAGCACTTTCCATATCAGCCATCTGCTCAGCGTTTGTATCAGTCAGTTGTTGACGTCCCCTGACTCCACTTCTCAGAGGCCGAGACATCCACTGGAAGTTGTTGCCAAATAAAAGATAGGACAGAAAAAAGAAGAAGGGAGGGAACAGTACTGTACCAAACTTTCACTGTATTTTATAGCTTGATCTCATACCGCGCCCGTTCCATAGGATTGCCACAATCCTCAGTGTCTGCGTGATACCACACCCACACACTGTTATCCTAAGATCCCACAACGCTGCCACCACTGTGAAGAATATCGCCTCGCCCAGCCGCCTGGCACGCCTGCGATCAAACTTCTTTCTTAACCTCCCACTCACACACCGTGAGTAGACCGGGACATAGGATAGAACGAAACGAGCGATATAAATTTTATGTATTTAATAACCCAAATGGGTCGGTACAAATTAATAGCATATACAGAAATATACAATATTAATATGATCAAGCATAAACATACAAGCAAAAGTGCGATGATACAATACAAAACAAAAAGGGAAATTAAAATATAGAAAGATACCTGAGCACAGCTCTGCTCTTAGCTGTCTCTCTTCCAGGCGTCACACAAAAGACTCCCAAAAAACTCACTCTCACCTCAGTGTGAGACCCCCCCCCAGCTACACCCTTCACCTCCCCCTTAGCCAGCCCTCCCACTCTCTCCTTTGCAGAATCCTCGGACAGATGGGTAAGCACAACATTCCAACAAGTGGGGGAAGGACGGACATGAGCAAGTAAAAACACACTTCCAAGACAGCTATAAAACTGAGGGTTGGTTCATCACAAAGGGACACCATAGTGTGTAGTCAGTGGTCAGATGACCAGGATTTGTTTTGTTGTTATGTTGTTGAAACTGTTTTGTGAAGCCTGTGTTGTATCTCTGTATGCTGTGGTTGGAGAAATGAAGCTGGCTGAGGCCAGTTTTTAACCTGAAGTGTCTGTGTAGAACTGAAGTTCTTGATATGCTAACCATCTAAGGGTGGGTTCACACCTGCGCTTCAGTCCATCCATTGCCAATCCGAGTGAAAATCTTGGCGAACGGGATTGGAATCGGATACAGACAGGTTAACGATGCATTGGTTAAAAACCCATTCATTTGAATGGGTTTATAAAGCAATGCGCGGGTGTGCGCTTACACCCGCTGCGCTGCAAATCCTTTTTTTTTTTGTCGGAAACAAAGTCAAACATGCAGGACTTCGTGTCCGACGAAAAAAAATCAGCTTCGCAGCGCAGAGAGTATAAGCGCACACCCGTGCATTGCTTTAAAAACCCATTCAAATGAATGGGTTTTTAACCAATGTGTCGCTAACCTGTCGGTATCCAATGCCAATCCCGTTCCCCGAGATTTTCACTCGGATTGGCAGCGGACGGACTGAAGCGCAGGTGTGAACCCACCCTTAGGCTGGAGATGGTGATCCCATAAGCTGTATAATTCCCCCCCCCCCCCCCAGATTGCCACAATTTGTGTGTGTGTGTGTGTATATATATATATATATATATATATATATATATTAGTATAAACATGCACACAATCACATATACATATATGCATGCATTTACATCTACATATACAGTACATACATTTATACACAGACATACAGTACATATACACATATACTACCATCCATACACACATACACGGCACATCTATATATACAGTAAACATATACATATGCACACAAGCACATAAATACACTATATACTGTATATTGGTTAAATCATAGGTTGCATAAGTTGCACTTTTTGCGCTGATTTTCACAAAACTACTGTTTTGCAAAAATAGCTGCAAATAATGTGACAAAATTACTAAGAGTCTATTAATGGGTACTGGGTACCCTAGGAGCCTTGGACTTTGGACACCTGATTAAAACTCCTTTATTATAGTCTGCCACTGGTTACTGAAAGCTAGATCCCTAGCTTGATTTACAAATTCATCACGACTTGAGCAGTTCCTCCTCAACCTAAAAAATTGGTTGAGGAGGTATTCCCCTCCTGAGTGGGAACGGATGGTTACTTTCTCAGGAGGGAATTAGTTGCAGTCGGTTTTCTATAGACTGCTGCTTCAAGATCACCTGTACTTTTCTTAGTGATTTTCACGTCCAGAAAGGGGATGCTTTTTTTTTATCATATTCACAGGTAAACCGTAAACCAATTTGGTTATCGTTCAAACGGTTTACAAAGGTTACAAAGCCCTCCGCATCACCTCTCCAAACAATCAGGATTTCGTCTATGTATCATGCCCACAGTTCTATCCTGTCAATCCCGTCTAATTTTTGGTCTCTAATTTGCGTAAAATGGTGCGCAAGAGCAGCGCATGGCTGTGCCCCTGAGCTGGTGGTATACAGTGGGTACGGAAAGTATTCAGACCCCTTTAAATTTTTCACTCATTGTTTCATTGCAGCCATTTGCTAAAAGCAAAAAAGTTAATTTTATTTCTCATTAATGTACATTCATTAATGTACACTTGACAGAAAAAAACAGAAATGTAGATATTTTTGCAAATTTATTAAAAAAGAAAAACTGAAATGTCACATGGTCATAAGTATTCAGACCCTTTGCTCAGTATTGAGTAGAAGCACCCTTTTGAGCTAGTACAGCCATGAGTCTTCTTGGGAATCATGCAACAAGTTTTTCACATCTGGATTTGGGGATCCTCTGCCATTCTTCCTTGCAGATCCTCTCCAGTTCCGTCAGGTTGGATGGCGAACGTTGGTGGACAGCCATTTTCAGGTCTCTCCAGAGATGCTCAATTGGGTTGAGGTCAGGGCTCTGGCTGGGCCAGTCAAGAATGGTCACAGAGTTGTTCCGAAGCCACTCCTTTGTTATTTTAGCTGTGTGCTTAGGGTTATTGTCTTGTTGGAAGGTGAACCTTCGGCTCAGTCTGAGGTCCAGAGCACTCTGGAAGAGGTTTTCTTCCAGGATATCTCTGTACTTGGCCGCATTCATCTTTCCTTCAATTGCTACCAGTCGTTCTGTCCCTGCAGCTGAAAAACACCCCCATAGCATGATGCTGCCACCACCATGTTTCACTGTTGGGATTGTAGTGGACAGATGATGAGCAGTGCCTGGTTTTCTCCACACATACCGCTTAGAATTAACGCCAGAAAGTTTAATCTTCGTCTCATCAGACCAGAGAATCTTATTTCTCATAGTCTGGGAGTCCTTCATGTGTTTTTTGGCAAACTCTATGCAGGCTTTCATATGTCTTGCATTGAGGAGAGGCTTCCTTCGGGTCACTCTGCCATAAAGCCCCGACTGGTGGAGGGCTGCAGTGATGGTTGACTTTGTGGACTCTTTCTCCCATCTCCCTACTGCATCTCTGGAGCTCAGCCACAGTGATCTTTGGATTCTTCTTTACCTCTCTCACCAAGGCTCTTCTCTCACGATTGCTCAGTTTGGCTGGACGGCCAGGTCTAGGAAGAGTTCTGGTCATCCCAAACTTCTTCCATTTATGGAGGCCCAGGGGCACCGCTAATGAGGCGAAGTGAGGTGGCTGCCTCAGGCAGCACTGTCCGTCACTGTCTGGGGGGGCGTCATTTTTACCATTTATTTAATGTAAACCAGCCCAGGCCACTTTAAAAAATACAAAGCTGAGTGGGGCCTGTCCTGGGCTTTATATATAAATAGGTCGTAACCTGCTGGAGTATCCCCAGCAGGTAACGGCCTATTTACTTATCGATCCCCGCGCCTGCTGTGGCCGCCTCCGCTTCCCCTTCTGCTATCGGACGCAGAAGGGGGAATCAGAAGCAGCTGTGAGCGGCAGCGGGGATCGCTAAGTGAGGCCAAATACTACTACTATTATACTCCAGGGGCTTTTCAGACCCCGGAGTATAATAATCGGAGACCCAGGGGAGGTGATAAACATAAAAACCATTGTTACTCACCTCTCCTCTCCGGCAATTCGATGTTACTCCCAGCAGGCTTCGACCTTCTTTGGTGACGTCCCAGGCGTCACGTGAGCCAGCCCAACGTCATTATGTTGCAACGCCAGTATGTGCGACATTGAAGAGGGCCGAAAGCAGGGAGCGCACCGGAGCCCAGGTAAGTAACATTGTTTTTTATGTTTGTCACCACCTGGGTCTCCGATTATTATACTCTGGGGTCTTTTAGACCCCAGAGTATAATAATAGTTCATGAGTGGGTCACTGTGGAGCAGAATACTGTGTGCAGGGGCCACTATGGGGCATAATTACATGTGCAAGGGCCACTATGGAGTATAATACCGAGTGCAGGGGCCACTATGGGGCATAATACCGAGTGCAGGGGCCACTATGGGGCATAATACCGAGTGCAGGGGCCACTATGGGGCATAATACCAAGTGCAGGGGCCACTATGGGGCATAATACCGAGTGCAGGGACCACTATGAGGCATAATACCATGTGCAGGGGCCACTATGGAAGCATAATACCTTGTGCAGGGGCCACTGCGGGGCATTATATTGTGTGCAAGAGCCACTATGGAGCATAATACCGAGTGCAGGGGCCACTATGGAGCATAATACCGTGTGCAGGGGCCGCTGCGGGGCATAAGACTGTGTGCAGGGGCCACTATGAGGCATAATACCGTGTGCAGGGGCCACTGCAAGGCATAATACTGTGTGCAGGGGCCACTGCAGGGCATAATACCGTGTGCAGGGGCCACTGCAGGGCATAATACTGTGTGCAGGAGCCACTGCAGGGCATAATACCGTGTGCAGGGGCCACTGCAAGGCATAATACTGTGTGCAGGGGCCACTGCAGGGCATAATACCGTGTGCAGGGGCCACTGCAGGGCATAATACTGTGTGCAGGAGCCACTGCAGGGCATAATACTGTGTGCAGGGGCCACTGCAGGGCATAATACCGTGTGCCGTGGACGCTGCGGGGCATAGTACCGTGTGCAGGGGCTGCTGCGGGGCATAATACCGTTTGCAGGGGCCACTGCGGGGCATAATACCATGTAATACTGTGTGCAGGGGCCGCTGTGGGCCATAATACCGTGTAATACTATATTAAAAAAAAAAATACCTACTCACCTGTCCCTTGTGGTCCGATGTCTCCCACCGCAGTCTGGTTCTGCTGCTCTGGTGTTCTCTTCTGGCGGAAGTCCACACCACACATGACCGCTGAGGGCAAGAAAACACTGGAGCAGCAGGACTGGAATGCGCTGGGAGACATCGGCGCACCTTCCCCAGCCTCATATTAAAAAAGTGGTTATCCTGGACAACCCCTTTAAGGTGGCACTTGGGCTTTATTAAAGGGTCTTTCCAGCTCATTTTTATTGATGTTCTATCCTTAGGACAGATTATCAATAAGAGATCAGTGGATACCCTCCTCTGATCAGCTGTATGAAGGGGCTATGGTGTCTGTTTATATCACACGCTGTCTGTTTATAATGACCGTGTGATGTAGTTCCAACCTTGTCAATATAGACGTGTATAGGATGAGGCTGTAGTTACATTACATGGCCGCTATGAGATGAATGACACTATGTAAACAGAGACGCTATGTAAACAGTCACGGCGCTTACTCAGATACCACGGTTCATTCAAACAGCTGATCAGTGGGGGGTCCTGGGTTTTTGAGCCCCACTGATTAGTTTATTAATGACCTGGAAAACCTTTTAATTAGTTAACACCTGGGGTATTATTAATAAGGGGCACTATTTATACAGGGTACACATGGACATTATTAATATAAAGATGCACTTGGGAGTATTATTCATTATGGGGGGTTATATCATATATTTTATAATTGGTGGTAGCAGCAGGATGGGTGTGCAGGTGAGGACAATGTGGGTCAGATGCCTGGAAAAGTGAGGAGCCAAAGATGTCTGTGTTGTAAACTTTACAGAGACAAGTCACAGCTGGAAGAAGTGGTCATGGCGGTCCAAAGGGAAGAGAAGGGAAATGTGAAGGATTAGTCAGAGACATCACCTGTAAGTCACAAAATGTTACTGCTCTGTATTCACCTAAATGATAGAGGATAAATACCTGATTGATCGGGGTCTGTCTGCTGAGATCCCCACTGAGCCTGAGAATTGTTTTTTTTTTCCCCCCACTGGGTGGGAATCTAGCCTGGCTGCAGCCATATATAGGTGTGTCGCTTGGTGGATGGACGAACCCGCGTGGCTCTCATTCACTTCGATGGGTGTGCCGAAGATACCTGAAGTACAGTACTCAGCTATCTGCAGGGCTCCTATTATAAAAAAAATGGGGGCCATGTGGGCTCGTCCATCCACCAAGCAGATGATGTGTGAAGTTTCTTTCATTGTTAATGCCGTGTTTGTTGATACTGATACTGAAGTAATACAGGAAGAAGAATTCTTAAAAACTGTTTCATAAGTTTGTGTATATTTATTGTACGACAATAACAGCGTGTGATGCTAACAGCATGTAAGCGCAATTTTATATTTTTTTTTTTTTTGGGGGGTGGCGTCTTTCGATAGTCCACCTCAGGCAGCAAAGAGGCTAGGTTCACTACTGTGGAGGCCACTGTGCTCTTAGGAACCTTGAGTGCTGCAGAAATTCTTTTGTAACCTTGGCCAGATCTGTGCCTTGCCACAATTCTGTCTCTGAGCTCCTTGGGCAGTTCCTTTGGCCTCATGATTCTCATTTGCTCTGACATGCACTGTGAGCTGTGAGGTCTTATATAGACAGATGTGTGCCTTTCCTAATCAAGTCCAATCAGTTTAATTAAACACAGCTGGACTCCAATGAAGGAGTAGAACCATCTCAAGGAGTATCAGAAGGAAATGGACAGCATGTGAGCTAAATATGAGTGTCACAACAAAGGGTCTGAATACTTATGACCTTGTGATATTTCAGTTTTTCTTTTTTAATAAATTTGCAAAAATATCTACATTTCTGTTTTTTTTTCTGTCAAGATGGGGTGCTGAGTGTACATTAATGAGAAATAAAATGAACTTTTTTGCTTTTAGCAAATGGCTGCAATGAAACAAAGAGTGAAAAATTTAAAGGGGTCTGAATACTTTCCATACCCACTGTAGCTTTCCATCGAAAATAAAAAAATTTTGCGTCAACACAAACCGTAGGAGAGCCAAGACGAAATTACCGTGGGCGCGATACTGACAACCCCTCATGCTCAAAAATAAATCAACTGCTCCCAGACCCCACTTGTGAAGAATCGAGGAGTACAGAGCCTCAACATGTATGCTCCCCAAGATGCAGTCCTCCCCCACTATAACCCCCTCCAGACTTTTCAGGAGGTCTGTCGTGTCTCTGACGTAGGATGGAAGGGCAATTACAAAATCTCTCAGGATCTTGTCGATATAAACACCTGCCTTTGGACTCAAATTACCCACGCCAGAGACAATGGGTCTTCCTTTAAGTGGGTTCAGACCTTTGTGCACCTTGGGGAGACAATAGAATGTCACCAGCACTGGACTCCTCTGGGCTAGAAATTCATATTCCCTCTCATCAATCAGCTTACCCTCTTTGGCACTAAGGAGCAGGTCTCTCAGCTCCATAGAAAAACTAGGTGTAGGGTCACTATCAAGTATTTAATTGGAAGAGCAGTTTGACAACAGATTGTTACATATCTCAATGATAGGTATCATTAGTCATCACGATGGTGTTCCCGCCATTATCAGATGGTTTAATGATTATTTGATCGTCTCTTTCAAGTGAGCATAAAACATCTATTTCTTCTTTGGTACAATTATGATGCAGATCAACCCTATTCAAATTTCTTAGGTCTCGTAACCAAATCCAAGAACACATCCAGACAGGAAATGTCTCCCTGTGGGGGCATTTTTACACTTTTGTTCTTAAGGTTTGTAAAAGGACCTAATCCTGTTGCCGGAAGACTCTCCTCCAGACCGTGTAACAATCTTACGTCCTCCAAAAGGTCATCAGGGATACCTAATTCCTGACATGTTCGTTCTCTCTGTTTACAGAAGAACCTTCAACATTTTAATTTCCGTATAAATAAATTAACATCTTTTACCATCCTAAAGGTGTTAAAATCTGAAGTTGGTAGAAATGACAGCCCCTTGCTTAAGACAGCCATCTCAAATATATTGAGAGGTCTAGAGGAGATGTTAATTATTTGGTTGTCTAAGCTTTGAGACAGATGTGGGGTTGTGGTGGATGGCAGTGGTGATGGGGGATTCCAGCCTCGACCACCCCTATCCCGGCCTCTACCTCGTCCTCTACCCCTATTTTTGGGATTCCTACTATTGGTATCTCTATCAGAGAGATCTGTATCCGTTGAAGAGGCTCCAGCACCACCTTGTTGTTTTTGTGAGAGAAAGGAGTATACCTTGTTCTCCTTTAAATCTTGCAGGTCACGATTGAATTGTCGATGTTTTCTCTCTTTAAGGTGGTACTGGAACCTTTCAATTACATTTTGTAATTGCGCTTCCTTGTTCGTAAATTCTGGTTCTGTGTCAAATTTCTTAGTAACTTCTATTTGTTCTTTAAGTTTGCCTTCTAAGGTCAATAAATTAGCTTTTTCCTCCTCTAAAAGGAGTTGCATAAGTTTCAAAGAGCAGGCTGTAGCTTCCTTTTCCCACTCCCAAAGGAGGGATTTCTATTTCTACTGGAGGTGGTCATGGTTATCCTCAAACCGCGTGGAACAATGCTTTGTTTGATGTAATTTTCTAGACACTAGACGCCCATGGCGCCTGAGCACTTTAGGTGCTGCAGTCCCGTTTGACCACAGCATCTAAAGTGTTAACAACTGCAGTCGGTGTCGGCACCAATCGCCGCTGTTAGCGGCGGGTGCTGGCTGTATTATACACCGGCACCCGCTGTCTATGGAGAGAGCTCAGCTCATGATCTCTCTCTATACATCCCTTCATGCCCAATAACGTACATGTACTTGATTTTGCGCGAAGGGGTTAAAGGAACTCTCATCAGAATAGGTAGATAGCTAAAGAAAGATAGGGAATCCAAAATAACTGAGTCCAACAAAAGGAGAGCCACTCTTTAATCTCTGGAGAGGCAAAATTAATTCATGATCAGACTTGACAAAGAAAGGTAACATTTGCAGAATCTATTGCTTTATAATCATGAACTTGCATACAAAAAATCTAAGTGCAAATAATATGCTCAAGACAATAAAGCAGGCTCATTGCTGGCTAAAAAAGTAAAACAGAAAGCTCAAAAAGCTAGGATAGCCTCTGTAATATACCCTACCACTAAATTAACTGTTCTTCCACCCAGGGGAATAGCTAACGCATTTAGTGACTATTACGGACTATTAAGTTATATAATCTGGCCGAGGACCCTTCCATAGTATGACCCACTGAGGCCCAATTTAATGGGTTCCTTGAAAAAGTCAAACTTCCCCAACTTAATCCTGATCATTTAGAAACTCTGAATACCCCAATTAGTCTGTCCGAGATTGCTGCCACCATAAAATTGATTCCAGTTCATAACACCCCTGGCCTAGATGGCCTTCCTAATGATTACTGCTGCAACTTCTCCAACATTCTTATTCCCCATTTATGTTCAGTTTTTCAAACTGTAGTTGGTGAACTGTTCACCAAGGAGGTGCTTACAGCATTAATTGTCACAATCCCTAAACCAGGAAAAGCCCAAATAAATCTGAAAATTCTATATCACTCCTAAATGGAGATGTTAAAATATTTGCAAAACTTTTGGGCTGCTCCATTTATTTATCCCTTTGCTCGTTAAAAAGTTCGAGCTGGATTTGTCTGGCTCCTTATAATACCAGTCGATTAATATTTCTCATGCAGCATTATGATGGAAAATTCCTTCCACCTTTCTTACAGTCGACACCGAAAAGGTATTGGATAGAGTGAACTGCCAATATGTCTTTTCGGCCCTCCACAAATTTGGGCTCGCTGGCCATATCTATTCAGGAGAGGCATAGCTAGGGGTTCAGCACAGAGGGGGTGAACATGTCCAAGTGGGCCTCCAACTTGGACACGTTCATGTATCGATACTATCAGTATACGGTGAGCGTATAGTGGTATACAGCGGCTCTACACAGGGCTCTGCAGACCATTTAGGTGAATACAGTGCAGTAACATTTAGTGACTTACAGGTGACGTCTCTGACTAATCGTTCACATTCCCCGTCTCTTTTATCTGGACGGCCATGACCAATTCTTACAGTCTCTGTAAAGTTTGCAACACAGACATCTTTGGTTCCTTACTTTTCCAGGCACCTGACCCACATTGTCCTCACTTGCACAAAGCCCCCATCCTGCAGCTACCCACAATTATAAAATATATAATATAACCCCCCATAATGAATAATACCCCCAAGTGCATCTTAAATTAATAACTTCTCTGTGCACCCCTTTAAATAGTTCCCCTTATTAATAATGCTCCAGGTGTTTCCTAATTAAAAAGAAAAAAAAAAACAAAAACAAGGGAAAAAAAAATTATTGGGGTTCCAATACCCGGGACAACCAGGAACAGCTGTATGAATGAACCATGGTACCTGTGTAAGCGCCGCGACCCCTTCTCTGTTTACATAGTGTCATTCATCTCATAGCGGCCATGTAATGTAACTACAACCTCATCCTATACATGTCTATGTGACAAGACTGGAATTACATCACACGGTCACTATAAACAGACAGCGTGTGATATAAACAGGCGCCATAGCCCCTTCATACAGCTGATCAGTGGGGAATCACTTATCTCTTATTGATGATTTATTCTGAGGATAGATTATCAATAAAAATGAGCTGGAAAACGCCTTAAGGCTAAGAGCTGCGGGAAAAACCGCAGCGACGACGCATCACGGTTCTTCCTGCAGCACTTTGCACAGAAAGATCGAAAAGGTTTCCTCTGCGGACTTTCTGCTTCAATTATATCTATAGGGAAATCGCTGGTGTTTCCGTAGGTATAATTTACATGCTGTGATTTCCAAAACTGCGACTGTTTTGGAAATCGCAACGTATCCGCTGCGCGTTTTTTACTGCAAAGTGGGGATGGGATGGGAGCCCCATGTGGTGAAAACCCACAGAAAAAAAATACGGCATTCTAGCAAATCCCATCCACACATTGCGGAAAAATATGTGCAGCAGACACACTGCGATTTCCAAAAACGTTGCGGTTTTGGAAATTGCAGCACGTCAATTATACCTATGGAAACACTGGCGGTTTGCATATAGGTGTATTGAAAAAAGAAAGTCCACAGGGGAAACTTCTGCAGACCTTCTGTGAAAAGCGCTGCGGGAAAAGCTACAATGTTACCACCGCGGTTTTTCCTACAGCGCTTTTTTTGCTTCAGCCCGGTATGTTGGGACTTAGTCTTAATAAAGCCCAAGTGCCACTTTAATTAAATTAATTGACCCTCATATTATGCCCCTGATCCCCCCCTGACATAAATACTGAACCTCTAATGACCCCTTATATATCAATGACCACCCCCTTATGTTCATAATGCCTCCTAATATAAATGATGCCCCCTAATGGTCCCTTATAATAATAATAATAGTCCTTTAATAGTCCCACCATGGGGAAATTCAGTGTGTTACAGCAGCAAAGATAAGCAGATACAAATACAAATACAACATGTACAGGAATGTTCCAAGGTAAGAGGCATTACATTGATAGTAGACAAATAAATAAGAAGTAGCGGGGGGGGGGGGGCAGAAAGATCTCTCAGTTCTCTGTGTGTATTGATCTCCGCTTAGGTTGGTGTTGGTTGTACAGTCTAACCGCAGTGGGGAGGAAAGATTTCCGATAGTGACTTATATAAATAACACTTATTAATAACCCTTATATAAATGACCCCCTCCATCGTCATAATGCCCCCTAATGAATCCTCCCTTTAAAGTTATAGTTTCCCCTCCTTACCACCCCTTAAACTAGTAATATACCCACAACTGTGCTAAAAAAAACCAAAAACAAAAGTTATACACACCTACCTGCGATCCTGATGAATAGAGCATATCTTGTGTTCTTGGTCATCTGTGTCTTCTCTGTACCATTGTCTTATTGGCTCTATTACCCTTTTGTATTTATTATTTTTTATTAATAAATGTATTTTCCTTTATTATTGTTAAATGTTCTTTCCTTTGATGTTTGATATTTCTTTGGTCATTAGTTTATGGAGGTTTTTGTTGGTTAGTACTCAGCCATGATTTCCTTATTGTGGCCAGGTTATCAAGCAGGGACGCTACATACAGTGCTGGCCAAAAGTATTGGCACCCCTGCAATTCTGTCAGATAATACTCAATTTCTTCCTGAAAATGATTGCAATCACAAATGCTTTGGTAATAATATCTTCATTTAATTTGTCTTCAATGGAAAACTACAAAAAGAGCTGTCAAAAAGCCAAATTGGATATAATTCCACACCAAACATAAAAAAGGGGGTGGACAAAAGTATTGGCACCCTTTGAAAAATCATGTGATGCTTCTCTAATTTGTGTAATTAACAGCACCTGTTACTTACCTGTGGCACATAACAGGTGGTGGCAATAACTAAATCACACTTGCAGCCAGTTGAAATGGATTAAAGTTGACTCAACCTCTGTCCTGTGTCCTTGTGTGTACCACATTGAGCATGGAGAAAAGAAAGAAGACCAAAGAACTGTCTGAGGACTTGAGAAGCAAAATTGTGAGGAAGCATGAGCAATCTCAAGGCTACAAGTCCATCTCCAAAGACCTGAATGTTCCTGTGTCTACCGTGCGCAGTGTCATCAACAAGTTTAAAGCCCATGGCACTGTGGCTAACCTCCCTAGATGTGGACGGAAAAGAAAAACTGACGAGAGATTTCAACAAAAGATTGTGCGGATGGTGGCTAAAGAACCTCGACTAACATCCAAACAAGTTCTAGCTGCCCTGCAGTCCGATGGTACAACAGTGTCAACCCGTACTATCCGTCGGTGTCTGAATGAAAAGGGACTCTATGGTAGGATACCCAGGAAGACCCCACTTCTGACCCAGAGACATAAAAAAGCCAGGCTGGAGTTTGCCAAAACTTACCTGAGAGAGCCAAAAACTTTTTGGAAGAATGTTCTCTGGTCAGATGAGACAAAAGTAGAGCTTTTTGGGAAAAGGCATCAACATAGAGTTTACAGGAAAAAAAAAGAGAACTTCAAAGAAAAGAACACGGTCCCTACAGTCAAACATGGCGGAGGTTCCCTGATGTTTTGGGGTTGCTTTGCTGCCTCTGGCACTGGACTGCTTGACCGTGTGCATGGCATTATGAAGTCTGAAGACTACCAACAAATTTTGCAGCATAATGTAGGGCCCAGTGTGAGAAAGCTGGGTCTCCCTCAGAGGTCATGGGTCTTCCAGCAGGACAATGACCCAAAACACACTTCAAAAAGCACTAGAAAATGGTTTGAGAGAAAGCACTGGAGACTTCTAAAGTGGCCAGCAATGAGTCCAGACCTGAATCCCATAGAACACCTGTGGAGAGTTCTCAAAATGGCAGTTTGGAGAAGGCACCCTTCAAATCTCAGGGACCTGGAGAAATTGGCCAAAGAAGAATGGTCTAAAATTCCAGTAGAGCATTGTAAGAAACTCATTGATGGTTACCGGAAGCGGTTGTTATTTTGTCTAAAGGTTGTGCTACCAAGTATTAGGCTGAGGGTGCCAATACTTTTGTCCGGCCCATTTTTGGAGTTTTGTGTAAAATGATCAATGATTTGACTTTTTTTTTCATTCTCTTTTGTGTTTTTTCATTGCAAGCAAAATAAATGAAGATATTATTACCAAAACATTTGTAATTGCAATCATTTTCTGGAAGAAATTGAGTATTTTCTGACAGAATTGCAGTGGTGCCAATACTTTTGGCCAGCACTGTATATTATATATATATATATATATATATATATATATATATATATATATATATATATATATATATATATATATATATATATATATATATATATATATATATAAACCCCCCCTCTCCAATCGAATCTCTGGCCTATAAATGAGATGAATAACTTAGGCTAATGATTACTCCAGAATAAATGTGTGCTGGAAAACACATCACAGGGAAAATGGGGACTGACCTCGGGATCCTCAATAACACAGCAGGCATTATCACTACATAACTACTCGCACGCCATGTCAGCTGGTTCACCAACTGGAGTCACTTCCGTGATCAAAGGACCCTTTTGATACTTTTGGCCAGCACTGTACATGAGAAGATAACCTACCAGACCGTAGAAAATTCTGGAATTCACGGTCGTATCCATTGGTAACCTATCAAGACAAGAGACTGTCACCAATAAGATGATTAAGATGATTAGACAAAATCTTTAAAACTCTGCAAAAATTTAAATTACTGATGTTTGCTAAAATATTTAGTGTGGTTAATATGGTTATTTTCATGGAAAACACCTTTAAATTGTAAAGTGAATTGTTCTGTAGATTATGAATGTTATTGTAAAGTTTAATATATTTTATTTAAGTAGTTAGCAGCAACACTTCATGTACAGTATATTTACATATTGCATTAGTGTGTTATTGTATGCATCTCAGGATACAATAGTTTTCTGACCTCTAGTGGTCAAGATTAAGAATGCAATTTGATTCCTTTATGATGCTTTTTTATTTTGTAGAATATTAGCAAAGAAACTGATTTACCACCCACATAGGATAGCATGTATGGAGCCTAGGTTGACCCAGAAATGGAGAATAATGTATAATTCAGGATTATTTTATTTTTGTAATTTCCATAAAAAAATAAGAGAGAGTACCACAGGCGTTAGTGTATGTTAGTTTTACTAAAAACATTTCTGAAGGTTTTAGGTATCAGTCACAGGAACTTCTGTGAAGATTTTGCCTAGACTCTACAACCAGATTTATTATGGAGTATATGATGCTGGAAACCTATGCCAACTATGAGCTGGCATAGATTTCCCTCCACGAGGGGGTTATGAACACTGGTGTTGATAACATCAGTCTTCATAAATCCCCCCTACTATCTATATTTTTTGTAACTATCAATGTAATTTTTATGTTAACATTGTAAAATATGTTGGTGCTTTATAAGGAAAATAATTACTATAATTTGTATTGTAGACTGAACATGTGCCTTGCTGCTCCATTCATTTTTTATGGAAGCACCAGAGATAGTGTTCCCATAAAAATGAATAGAGGAGCAGGGCGCATGCTTGGCCTACTGCTCCATCAGGACATAGGTACCTGACCTCCATTCTTGGGATTTGTTGGGATCTGCGCATTCAGCTGCCCACCAATCATGAAGTTATCCCATACTTTATTCACAGGTGATAACTTTAAAAGTTGATACAAACCCTTTAACCCACAGGCATTTTTCTATCTTCGTTTTTTACGCATCGCATTCAAAACCCCATAACTTTGTTATTTTTCTGTTCACAGAGCCATAGGAGGGCTTAATGTTTGCAGGACAAATTGTACTTTGTAATAGTACCATTTAATAGTCTGTATGATGTACTGGGAAACTGGAAAAAAATTAAGAATGGGGTGAAATTGGAGAAAAACTGCATTTGTCTGAGTTTCTTATGAGCTTTGTTTTTACAGCGTGTTCACTGTGCAGCCCATAATGACATGTCTCCTGTATTCTATGGGTCGGTACAATTCCAGGGATACCAAATTTACATTTTTACATTTCTAAATCCAAAACTAAAAAAAATTTTTCTTGAAGTTGCTATATTCTGACACCCAACTGTACAAGAAACTCACCAGACAGAGCATTGCAGTAAAACACATATTTATTAAATTAAAAATAATTACAGGCGCAGATATGAAAAAAGGGAGACACTGAAACATGACCACAATAAAGTGCATCTTAATAGGAAGCGATATGCATGATCAAAATATTGAAATGCATATATAAATATATTATGCTTCTAAGAGGAGCTCGACTCACCATGCAAATGCTAGTAAATAAACAGACAAATTATATACAAGTAATAGTACACAGTGATAAAGCAAAAGCACAACAAATATGGCATTGCAGAGTGGAAGAGCAGCTCTAAAGTCAAAATAGTAAACAATGCATGATACAATAATGATAAAATATACTACTGAACAAGTAAAAGATGCATACCCCCCTACGTACGTTTCATCACACTGGCTTCATCAGGGGAAGTGTTCCAAATCTGTGTGGACTGAAGTCTTTAACTAGGTCCTCAGCCAATCAGATAATGTAATATTCATCACATGACCCAAACAGGTGTAACTACCCAAGGACCCAGGAGCAGGGTGTGTATAGAACAACCAATCCCTGCATACTAGTACACCAGGGGATATATAAGATATAAGCAGTAAGGGTAATTATTCCCACGCATATGTGGTCCAGGTTGGACTATCATACCTACACATGCATAGGTAAAGCTGGTAATTATAATAAATGACCTGGACATATCTCTGCAATAAAATAAAAAAACTGAAAGCATCCCAGATTAAGCTCACCAGAGAGAGTCCAGTGCGACTTGGTAGTAGTCATCGCTACTCACGGATGATTTTTGTATTTGCCTGTGTTATAGTGTTGCTATATACAATGGGGAAAAAAAGTATTTAGTCAGCCACCAATTGTGCAAGTTCACCCACTTAAAAAGATGAGAGAGGCCTGTAATTGACATCATAGGTAGACCTCAACTATGAGAGACAAAACGAAAAACATATCTAGAAAATCACATTGTCTGATTTTTAAAGAATATATTTGCAAATTATGGTGGAAAATAAGTATTTGGTCAATAACAAAAGTTCATCTCAATACTTTGTTATATCTCCTTTGTTGGCAATGACTGAGGTCAAACGTTTTCTGTAAGTCTTCACAAGGTTGGCACACACTGTTGCTGGTATGTTGGCCCATTCCTCCATGCAGATCTCCTCTAGAGCAGTGTTGTTTTGGGGCTGTCGCTGAGCAACACAGACTTTCAACTCCCTCCAAAGGTTTTCTATGGGGTTGAGATCTGGAGACTGGCTAGGCCACTCCAGGGCCATGAAATGCTTCTTATGAAGCCACTCCTTCGTTGTCCTGGCAGTGTGCTTGGGATCATTGTCATGCTGAAAGACCCAGCCACGTTTCATCTTCAATGCCCTTGCTGATGGAAGGAGGCTTGCACTCAAAATCTCACGATACATGGCCTCATTCATTCTTTCATGTACACGGATCAGTCATTCTGGTCCCTTTGCAGAGAAATAGCCCCAAAGCATGATGTTGCCACCCCCATGCTTCACAGTAGGTATGGTGTTCCTTGGGTGCAACTCAGCATTCACTCTCCTCCAAACACGACGAGTTGTGTTTATACCAAACAGTTCTACTTTGGTTTCATCTGACCATATGACATTCTCCCAATACTCTTCTGGAACATCCAAATGCTCTCTAGCAAACTTCAGACAGGCCTGGATATGTACTGGCTTAAGCAAGGGGACACGTCTGGCACTGAAGGATCTGAGTCCCTGGCGGTGTAGTGTGTTACTGACGGTAGCCTTTGTTACTTTAGTCCCAGCTTTCTGCAGGTCATTCACTAGGTCCCCTCGTGTGGTTCTGGGATTTTTGCTCACCGTTCTTGTGATCATTTTGACCCCACGGGGTGAGATCTTGCGTGGAGCCCCTGATCGAGGGAGATTATGAGTGGTCTTGTATGTCTTCCATTTTCTAATTATTGCTCCCACAGTTGATTTCTTCACACCAAGCTGCTTGCCTATTGCAGATTCAGTCTTCCCAGCGTGGTGCAGGTCTACAATTTTGTTTCTGATATCCTTCCACAGATCTTTGGTCTTCACCATAGTGGAGTTTGGAGTGTGACTGTTTGAGGTTGTGGACAGGTGTCTTTTATACTGATAACAATGTCAGGTGCCATTACTACAGGTAATAAGTGGAGGACAGAGGAGCCTCTTAAAGAAGAAGTTACAGGTCTGTGAGAGCCAGAAATCTTGCTTGTTTGTAGGTGACCAAATACTTATTTTCCACCATAATTTGCAAATAAATTCTTAAAAAATCAGAAAATGTGATTTTCTGGATTTGTTTTCTCATTTTGTCTATCTATGATGTCAATTACAGGCCTCTCTCATCTTTTTAAGTGGGAGAACTTGCACAATTGGTGGCTGACTAAATACTTTTTTCCCCCACTGTAGTTTATGTTGCTTGGCAGCTCTAACTATTTTGGTTCTTGTTCTAGCAGTGGAATTCTAAATAGTGCCATTAGCGAAAAAACAAGTCTTCATATTATGTGAACAGAAAAGGAAAAAGTTATGGCTTTTCCAAGGCAGGTGTCCCGAAGGGTTAAGGCTCTTTCATGATAATTTAATTTCTGCCCAAGTGCTGTCTGTGTGACATGACCCCAATAGCACCAGGGCAACCCATGCACACTATAGTTATGGTCATGAAGAATGGTGTATACTGTTTCCTCCTATCTTTGAATTATGTGGAAATGAATCTGAAATGAATAGTTGGGATTTATGAACAAAAGAAGGATACTACAGAAAAAAAAGGAGTATAAAGTAGGTAGGCAGGATTTGTTGTTGACTTTTGAGACTTTAGAATGTATTTGGTCCTCTACAGTTAACTTTTCTCCTGAACCTCAAATAAGTGTATTACAGGGTGGGATAATGAAGCATATATAGCTAGGGGTACATTGAAGCAAAGAAGGTTTAAAGGAGATGATGTTCAACATGTCAGCAAGTATCTCTGTTGATAAATCTGAAGTGTAACTACAGAACTAACCAATGTCATATACTGTATAAGCTTTAACTATGCCAGAGCTGGAGAGGGAGTCTTAGTAATAAAAGGGTTAAGGACACAAATAAAGGAAGGGAATCAGAAAGTATAAGAAATTCATAATACAAAAAAATATTGAATGTCCAGAGAATAAGAAATACTGAAATAGAAGTAATATACGGTTGGGATATTAAAAAGGATTCTAATCCATTTCTTCTTTTGTTCTTTTCATATTCTCATCCATGTGGCAACTTTCACATAAACAAATAATGTACCTTCCAATCCTTATAGGATCATTGTAAAGGCTGCCCTTTTTCATATGGTCTATTTTGTTATAAGAACATCATGGAGGAGGAGCCTAGTGAAACTGAGCACTTCTATGAGTCAGAACATAGAGCGGCAACATCTAAGTAACAACATCTCCCATTCTTGTAAACCCAGGCTGCTGCAGGGGAGATGTATGGTCAGCTGAATTTATAGATTTGGTTATCTCTTACCATGATAACCCCCCTAAAACTGACTTCTGAAACTTTTAATGATGATCTGGAGCAGTTGTAACTAGCCATACTTGTTGTAATACATGGTGGCCATTCAAAACAATGGCTGTCCATATAATACATACATAAGTTGGATCCGTCAGAACGGTTACCTCTGATAGGTAGTTAGCTCTCCATTCTAGCTCATAGAAGACAATCACGATCAGGGGAGCCTCCTCTATGACATCTATATGCTCTAATAGTGCAAATGAATAAGGATCTATCACAGTTTTTTATTTAATATTTTACTACCACCCCCCCCCCCCCACAGAAAAAACATCTTTGGAAATATATGTCATTAAAAAATATATATGAGCTACTAAGCCTGTGTCCAAAATGACTCAACTTCCCAAATAATTTGCTGCATCAAAACATAGTATAATGCCTTCTCATGCCCCACACATTATATAGCCCTTGCATAGTATAATGTCACATCATGGCTCTGACTAGTGACTAGCCCTCCCTTCACATACCTGTTGTGCTGGATCTGCATGCTAGCTTTTCCTGAAAAGTCATCTGAAACAGCAGGTATGCTTTAAATTAAAAAACAAGTCATAGGTCCTCTTAAGGCTGAAGCTCCAGGTTGCGGAAACACAGCTTTTTTTGTTGCAGATTTTGTTGCGGTTTTTTGAGCCAAAGCCAAGAGTGGATTGAGCAGAAGGTAGAAGTATAAGAACTTCCATTATATTTCCCATTCCTTTAGTAGCCATTGTTGGCTTTGGCTCATAAACCCAAAACAAAACAAAATCTGCAACAAAAAAGCTGTTTCCGCAACATGGGGCCTTAGCCTAAAACAGGTTTTCTGGCCTAAAATGGATTTTTCAAACTGATGTGATCTATGGGGGTCTGACCTCCAGACCAATAACAGACTATAAAGTACTGCTCTGTCAGCAAATAGGTATTGCATAATCTGTTAACAAAGCCAGGTTATGTCACATTTAGCATTATTTCCTCAGTTTCTGATTCCAAAACTTCCCCATTGATTTGATGACCAATTACATCTATTTATTAAAAATCGTTGCAGTTATGCTGTTTATATTATTATTAATTTATATTAAAAGATATTCCCCTGGAAGATCAGCATATGTTATGGTTATAGATTGTAATATAGTATTCATATTTTACATACATCTCAGAGTATTGTTTTCTTTTCATTGCTACCAGGACTTAATGAGCTACAGGAACATCATTGGTGATCTGAAAATATTTCTTGATAAATACGAGTTTGACATACTTATTCTTTTGGCCAGCTACTCATCAGGCGATCAGGCAACAAGACAACAAATAGCTGTCTATGCGGAGAATCCAGAATTGTGTAACCAAGTAAGAGCTGATTCCATTTCCAAGTCGAGTCTTATATGTTTTGGATTTTTTTTCGGTGTATATAGATATTTTGCAATATTGCTAAGTGACTTCATTGTCAAATGTGTTGTATCACATCAACAACCCATTTGCATATGGGCATAATAGTAACATAGTAACATACAGTAGTTGATAATGTTGGATAAAGTCCATCAAGTCCAACCTATAATTCTACAATGTTGATCCAGAGGTAGGCAGAAAATCACCATGAAGCAGGTTCAACTGTCCCATATTAAGGGAAAAAAATTCCTTCCCAACTATGCAAACATGGCAACCTAAATAAATCTGTAAACCCAACTCATAATACTTGTTCCCATAACTTGTGATATTTACACTTTCAAGAAAGGCTTCCAGGCCTCTCTTGAAATTATACAGCTAAGTTACCAGCTATCACGACATCCAGTGGTAGTGAGTTCCATAGTCTCACTTCCGTTCCTATAAATAAATCCCATCTATAACGATGGTGAAACATCTTTTGCTCTAGCCTTAGATGAAGTCTCATTGTCATGATTACATGTCAAGATCATTAGAAAGATCTCCTTACTCTCCATTCATATATTTGTACAGGTTACTCCTAAACCAATTTTTTCCCCAAACTCAACAACCAGAAGTTTGATAATATGTCTCTGTACTCTAATCTACCCATTCCTTTAATTACTTTGGACACCCTCCTCTGCACCTGTTGTAGTTCAACTACAGTATATTTTTCCTATATACAGATGGACAAAATTGTGCCCAGTATTCCATATATGGCTTAACTAGTGATTTGTATAGAGGCAAAAAGGAAAGGGAATAAATTTCTGATCACTGGGGGCCTGATCGCTGGGTACCCCAATGAGTCCTTAGGGGGATTTTGGTCCCCTGTCCTCCTGATCACTGGGGGACTCGGCGATTGGACCCCCAGAGATCAGACACTTATTCCCTGTTTTATGGATACGGGATAAGTGTTCATAACTGGACAAACCCTTTAACACAGATACATATAATTTCCCCTAATCCTAGTATTCTCATTTTATGTACCCTTCTTTTATGTGGTACATTATTAAATGCCTTTGAAAAGTTCAGATACATTAGCTCCACACAAAAATCAGATAATAAATATAAAACTTTTTTAATTATCATGAATATATGAAAAAATTAGAGTAGAAATACATAACATGTAGATGTGATGTTTTCCATTTTATGTATTTCTACATGGCACACTAAATTTACACTGTTATACAAGCTATACACTGACTACTTTAGATTGTGTCCAAGTGTCATATCTTCAGTGTTGTCCCATGAAAATATATAATGAAATAATTACAAAAATGTGTGGAGTGTACTCACTTTTGGGAGATACTGCACTGAAGCAGACATTGACTTGGCTTTGAGAGGAAGTGTCATAGATGGTACAGAAGAATTTGCCATATTACAGTTAGCAATCTGTTAAATTATATAAGTCTACAAGCACATCAATTCAAGTTGACAAATTTTCTCTGCTACACTTGTCAATAGGTAGGGATACACCATTCAACAGCTGGAAACACAAGTGAGATATCTTGTTATAGGTGAGCTAATCCTGTAGTTAGTCTACTAGATATGGACAAATGTGTCTTAAGCTAGGCTGCCCATGCATTTTACATAAATTTTGACTACACCCACTTATTTCAGTGTGACCATCTTACCATCTAATGAGTATGGTCGCCTCCCAGCTTTCAGAATTTCAAATAGCTTGATCCTATTTGCAGGGGAGACTAGTGTCTGCTGGAGCTGTCTGGCATCAGTTTACTCCTCCTTCACCTTTCAGAGTGTAAGCATCTGTATAGGGAACATGAGGAATAGCTGCCAGCTGAACAAGCTTTTAAGCAACAGCTATCTAAAGAGCTTTGCTACTTTGTGACATAGCATGTGCTATTGCATATAGCATTCATGATTTATAACTAAACAGACAGATTGGTATCATTTGTTGTCAAGATATGTCATGCCACTTCTGTGTCCTGATCTATAGACATGTCCTATGTGCTGTACTCCACTTCATATTTAATAATTACATATACAATATCATATTCATATATTTGCAAATATACATGGTCCATCTCCATTAAACAACATCTTTGCATTTCATAGGTGTGCTGTGAATTGGAAGAATGCCAAAATCCTTTCCTCGATCTTGAGCCATCAGATTATGGGTGTGACCGCTTTTTTGTTTACCAGCAAGAAAGTCCTTTAGTAACTTGTGAGCAAGTAGCATCAATTATTAAAGAAGCCATCAACAGAAGACGCATTGGTATGGTTCCCAACAGCCGAACTTCCTCAACAGAAGCTGTTGCTGGCAGTGCACCTCTTTCACAGGGATCATCTGGTATTATGGAGTTATATGGTTCTGATTTAGACCCACAACAAAACCCATCAAACTTCTCAGATAATCAACCAGATATTAATGGATCAGTGCAGGCTCAAGTGGATGTCAATGTTGATCTTGTGAGCCCAGATAGTGGCCTTGCAACAATAAGAAGTAGCAGGTCTTCTAAAGAGAGCTCTGTTTTTCTCAGTGATGACAGTCCAATTGCAGAAGCTGGTGGTCCTCACCACAATTTTGTTCCTGGAATTGATTCTTATAGCTCTATCCCAGAATGTGTAATCATTGAAGAGGAAACTCCCTCAACTAGGAATAATAGTGATAATCTTGACCTCTTTGGTTTTGATTTGGCCCCTAATGTGCGCTCTGAATCTTCATCTCATTCTGCAGATTACTCTATGGCTGATGATTTCTTTTTTCAAAGTGATTCCTCAGAAGGACCACAAGCTACTGCTCAAAAAGAACTTGACAAATCCCATTTCTACAGGGATGATCTAGCTAACTGTTCAACAAAAATGCTGACTTCCAAATCTGGAAAGTCTACATTGTTAGAAGTAGAAAATATTAGTTTGGTAGAGTTTGATGACAATTTTATGCATAGTTCTGAAAACCATGAGGATCTGTGTGAAAAACATCCCAGTGTAAGTGATCTTGTTGAATTTAGTTCACCTTTATCTTCTGATGTTCCGGGACATGCAGAAGTTAAAATTCCTCCAACACCTATGAACAGTCTAGTCGAGAGTTCTCCACTAGATAATGGACCTCCAACTTTTTTTCCAGAAGATGTTATAGAGAAAATTAATGAAATAGGGGCTGCTGACATACCTCAAGCTAAATATTCTAATTGGTGGAATGGAGGTGAACAAAACTTAACACAAGAAGCCTTACTAAATGCCGACACATGGAGTTCAAGTGAGCAAGAAGCGGTGTTTAATAGCCCTGATTCATGGAAACAGCAAAACCAAAAAGACAATCATGAAGCTGGAAACATAGATAGCTCATTTTTTATGAAAGTACCTAACTGTAATATTAGGGACAATCATGATAATAACATAAGACAGGAAAACAGCACATTTTCAGATTTATGGATATCAAACCAACCTATTGAAGCAACATCAGATCCGTGGGGTGGCTCCCCAGGTAGTTTTGGACAATGTGTAAATCAACCATTTGATTCATGGGACACTTCAAGTAAAGCTAACCATAAAAGATACTTTTCCAAAGCAAATGTAGTAGGTGAAGTAGGTAGTGACCTTTCTTCTGAAAATACTTTTGACATGAATGATAGATGTAACAGACTAGATGAAAAATTTCTGGAAGAAGAGCAGAACACAAAGCAAAAAGATATCACTCAGAATGGGCAATTACACTGCTTTCATCCTGAAGGAGAAGAATCAAATGATTTAAGACACATACAGAGAAATCTTTGTGTGTGGGATTTTTGTCAAAGTAATAAAGAATCAAATATTCTTAATGGTGAAATTGACTGGGAAGACCCATTTTTATCTTATAGATGTCTGGATTTTACAAAACCTGACACAAACAAAGATTGTATTGTTTCTCCTCCAGATACAAATTACTCAACATCAGACTCAGTATCTTCGCCTTTGTACGATGATGATATGAAGGAACCTGAGAAGACATGGGAAGAACCAAAAAGTGAGCTAGTTCATGATCAGTCAATGGTTGCTAATAAAGAAGACATGACATTGAATGCCAGTACCTCTTTAAATACAGAGGATACAAATAATTCTACTGAAACTTTATCCAGAATATCTGACAAAATAGATGGTTTCAGCTTCATGACAGAAAGAAGTGACCACATGAACAACCTGACACCTTGCTCATGGCAAGACTTTAGCCTTGAATATATGGAAGGGGAAAATTTAATACAAAGCAGTAGAGACCTAAGCAGTGATGAAAATGTACCCAAAACATGCACTGATAAAACGCTTCAGTTCCCTTTTGTAAACAGTGATTTAAATCATATTTTACAGGGTGATCATCCAAGTTCTTTACCAACCAAACTACCAGATGATGTTCTCCTTAAAAATCGCGAGCCATATGGAAAAGCCAATTCAGATGTAAAAGTCAGTTTACATGATCTGGAGGATCAATCCTCTGTTGTGATACCAAATATGAAACCTCTTTCTCCTGATATACTACATAAGGTAGTAAATGTTTTAAGTGAACATCAGTTTGAAGCTAAAAGTAAACTGCATGAAGATATGTTTTCAAACAAGGAAGGAGAAGGCATAGACACTTGGGAAACAGATTTGCAGTACGACACAGAATCCTCCTCTTTGAACACTCCTGATGATCTGGATAATTTACAAAATGTCAATTTGTTAAATAAATCTCCAGTGTTAGGCGTAAGGGAAGGATGCAATGACTGCGATAAAAATATTAACTGTGTTATCCAATTGTCCCCAGTCAATGACACCCAATTTCAGGCCAACAATAAAGACAGCAAATGTTTCTCACAGAACTTAGGTCAGTTGAGTCCTGAGGCAAACAACGCATATAAGCCCCATATATATGAGAAAAGTTTCTGTACTAGAAAGCAATCTCCTAACAGAAACATTGAAATAAAAGAAAATATATTGTATGATGACCATGACTGCAAACCTCACATAGATCCTAAAAACACAGATGCTGATGAAGCTGTTGTACATAGAAGTGTGCTAAATACCTCTCACTGTAGCTTTGCATCTCCTGATGTAGGTTTGGGTAGATCTAAAGTTAGTGTTCTAGAAGATCTGGAAGTGGACCCTTGTCATAACATAAATATCCTAAGCGGCTCTTCCAATTCCAGTTCACCAAGTCCAGAAATGGCAGACAGCTTGGGTACAATACATGATAGCATTTCATATGAAAATAAAGTAGACAATTCCTCAGTGTTAAAGAATAACGCATATCAAGCCAATACAAAGGATCCTGATGGTATTAACCCTGCAAATACACCATCTAGTATTATAAGTAAAGTTCCCATGAATCTCGATATTTGGAACACACAAATTTGCGAGGATTCTGAATCCTCCTCAAGTCCTGAGTCAAATGATGTTCTAGACCACTCTAATCCAAAGGACAGGAATGTTAAAAACTGTTTCCACGAGAAGTTGCTGGATCTGGAAGCAACATCCACATTCTTTAACGATACTCAGTCTAGTTCCACTACACCCGGCACAGAGGAAGAGAGTTTGGAAGATCAACTTGGTTGTTACAAGGACTCCTCAGCAGAGTATAATATAATAGGGGACAGGAGAGAATGCCTTAATAATTTTTCAGATGAGCAAGAACAGTTTACACTGGATCCAAATAGTCTTCACAACCCAAGCTGCCCTACTTTAAACAATGTGCACCCAGTGGATGTTGGATGTGAGGAATATAACCAACTTGCAAATACGACACAAACTGGAGATCAAAATGAAGTTAAAAATCATCCATTGTACATATTAGATTGCTTAAAACAGGAACATGACACAACTTCACAAATGTGCTTTCAGTCAAAAGTGAACACGTTTTCATGCGTTGACTCTCTTCAATTCAGTGGTCTAGATGCTGGTAGTCAAAGCCCAAGTAATGTAAATTTATTGTCATGTGAGTCTTCAGCTAACTCTTGTGAGGGCCAAGCTGCCGATAAAAATGTTTTAAATAGTGAAGGACATAACCTGGAGAGAATACCCACTGTGTCTGGCAACATGGATGTGAATGTTGGGAGAAAACCATCAGACATTATTGAGGCTGTAGAACAATCCCAGTTAGTCCATGAGGATACTTTGTCTTCTGATGTGGTAGATCAACACAATGACATGGAAAGTAGCTTTGAACAATGTGAAGAATTAACCATAGAAAGCCCTCATCAAACTGACTATATTCCAGACATTCTAGATGACTACCCCCAACAGTCCTCTCCATTCCTTTATATAGAACCAGACCTATGGAATATGACAGAGAAAACATGCACTAAAATTTCACTGAGTAACAGTCCTGATGTACTATATAGCTGTGAGAACAGTTCTCTGGCTTCTGGTAGCCCAGATTTGTGCCGAGAATATGACTACAGTCAAAGATACCTTCAGCATATGAACATGGATACAGGCAATGTCCCTAGGATAAGAGCTTTGTCTGAAAGTACAAAAGACAGACAAGAGATTGCTTGCAGTGAAACAATATCACATTCACTCCCTTCACTTACATGTGATAGCCATACATTGCACTCTTTCAATACTATTGAGCTATTTGATTCAGCAGTCAACCCTACACATATTGGTGAATTAGGTGACAATGATTGTGAAATTGATAGTGATGATTCTGTTAAGTCAACTCTTTCTTTTAATGGTGACTTGATCTATAGCATCCATGAAGACCAACACATATTGACTAAGGAACAGAAATATTTTATAAGGTCACGTACATCTAACATATTTTCAGAAAGTTCAACTGACATGACGGGCAGTGATCATAAACAAAGACCTGAACATGATATTTCACTGCACAATGCTGATACTTATATAGATGAGGAAATGGAATCTGTGCTAAGAATAAAACCGGCAGAAAGGGAAAAACAGCTCACAGATGAAGGAGGGTGGCACACACACAGCTTTCCAGCAGATGGCAGCACTGGTCCATTACAACTATCTAATGGTAAGAGCACATTCAACATTTAGGAAAGAAAACATGTAATCATTAAAGAAGCACAAACATAACCAAAAATGCAAATCTGACTAGGATCCATCATCAATAGTATGAAAACAGATTTTAATAGAGCCATCATATAGACCCCAGGTAAAACTGAAAGCTATGATGTCAGTACTTAAAGGGGTATTCCCATGAACATAATCATATCTATATTTGTAGATAATTAAAAGTTAAACATTTTTGCAAATATAAGTAGTTAAAAATTCTGCAGAGTTTTAAAGATTTTCTCTAACCATCTTAGTGGTGACATCTGCTGTCTAGATCGGTTGCCAATGGATACGACCACAAATGCAGAAACTTTCTATGGTCTGGGACTTGTCAAAAACCCAGCCATGATGTCCTTTTTGTAGCTGGGTTATCAGACAGGGACACTACATGTATGAGAAGATATCCTGGCCACAATAAGAACTTCATGACTGATTTTCTGACCTTAGAAAGGTCCTGCATTCATGGCCGTATCCAATGGCAACCGATCTAGAGACAAGACTGTCACCACAAGATATTTAGAGAAAATCTTTAAAACGCTGCAAAATTTTTAATTACTTATATTTGCAAAAATGTTTAACTTTTAATTATCTACAAATTTAAAAATGGTTATCGTCGTGGGAATACCCCTTTAAATTCGGGCAAAGATCCATTTTCTAGTACAATTTCTATCTTCACCCAGAGTAGACATTATAAAATATGGCTACCAGACACAGCAGAGAGCTAAAATATCAAATATAATATGTGGGCTAAATTCCAGTTTCTTTTTGGGTTATAAGTCATATACAGGTTTCCCCACTCAAGAATAGCAGAAGCAAGTAGACATACACAGGTGGTAATTGAAGCACAGGTTTTAGGCTTACTTTATACTCCATTTTATTGTGGTGCCTTAAAAAAATTGAAAAATCCCTGAAAAAACACAATGTGAAGCAAAAAGGCCAAGTGTCGCAGTTCCTTGCAACAGTCCAAAAAACACAGTCTAAGCCCTTTGGCGGCCACTAGTAACATCCAGTTCACAGTAACATATTCCAGTCATTTACACTTGGCAAATGGTAGTACCTGCTCTGCAGACCATAGCATCGAGAGCAATGGGCAATGAAATTTCTGCTCTAGAGTCTCCCTTTAAGTAGAAGCAACAGGTATAGTGACGTCCCGCTCTGAGTCTCCCTTGCAGATGCAGCAAAGATGATGCTTTAGATGCTATTGTTTTCACAGAATGCAGCAAGTTTTTGCGACCTGTTTTTGGTTCACTCTCAAGAAAGTCACAACTCACACAGTCTGTATACCTCACAACTTTTTGGACTGTCAAAGAGGGACAGTAAGGCTTCATACAGATGAGTGAAAAGAACAGACGCTAAAAAACGGATGAAATGTTTCACACCTAGCATGCATTTCAGTGTCACATATTTTTCATCCGTTTTCTGGCTGCCTGTCCATTTTTAACATCTGTTTGTTATCTGTTTTTAACTGTCCATTAAAATACAGATTAATCTCACTGGTCATTTTCTTTTTTTGACCCAACCCACTGATCTGTTTTCAGTGTCCTTAAAACAGATACAATGGGGCACATTTATTAAGCTACTTGCGCCTTTTTTTGGCGTAAATTGTGCCTTTTTGTGCTCTTTTTCTGCCCTGTCTTTTATTTATGAAGCATTTGTGCCTTTTTATTTCAGATGTTATGCTGCCCTTGCTACTTTTGCTTTTTGTCAGGAAAATGGGGCATGGCCTAAATGGAGATCCTTTTCACGCTGTATTTATGACTTGTGCCTTTTTAAAAAGGGGCAAAAAAAAGAGGCAAATGCACTCCAGTACATGGACAGTGTGAAAAAGCCTGTCAGGTCAGACAGTATTAAAAAGGGGCAATTGTGCCTTTTTTTTTTTTTTTTTTTTTTAAGCAAAAAAGGGGCAATTGATAAAACCATAGAACATATTTCAGAAGGTGAAAGTTTGCCATTTTTCCAGTTAACTCATTTACAAATCAATGGCTACAATACATCTCAAAAACGTTGGGACAGGGCCATGTCTACCATTGTGTAACAACCTCTCTTCTTTTAACAATAGCCAGGAAACATCTGGGAAGTGAGACCAATTGTTGAAGCTTTAGGAGAGGATTCTAGCTGCTCAACAGTTCTGACTTCATTTTTCATTTCATAATGTGTCAAATGTTTTCTTTTAGTGAAAGGTCTGGCCTGCAGGCAGGGCAGTTCAGCAACTGGACTCTTTCTCTGTGAAGCCATGCTGTTGTGATAGATGCAGTATGTTGTTTGGTATTGACTTGCTGAAATATGCAAGACCTTCTCTGAAAGAGACATTGTCTGGATGGGAGCATACAGTGGGGAAAAATAGTATTTAGTCAGCCACCAATTGTGCAGGTTTCCCACTTAAAAAGATGAGGCCGGCCCTCCTCTGCTTCTTCCTATCTGTCTATCTACTATCAATGTGATGCCTCTTACCTTGGAACATTCCTGTACATGTTGTGTTTGCATTTGTATCTGCTTATCTTTGCTGCTGTAACACACTGAATTTCCCCATGGTGGGACTATTAAAGGACTATTATTATTATTATTATTATTATTAATTGACATAATAGGTAGACCTCAACTATGAGAGACAAAATGAGAAAACAACTCCAGAAAATCACATTGTCTGATTTTGAAAGCATTTATTTGCTAATTATGGTGGAAAATAAGTATTTGATCAATAACAAAAGTTCATCTCAATACTTTGTTATATATCCTTTGTTGGCAATGACAGAGTTCAAACGTTTTCTGTAAGTCTTCACAAGGTTTGCACACACTGTTGCTGGTATGTTGGCCCATTCCTCCATGCAGATCTCCTCTAGAGCAGTGATGTTTTGGGGCTGTCGCTGGGCAAAAAGGACTTTCAACTCCCTCCAAAGGTTTTCTATGGGGTTGAGATCTGGAGACTGGCTAGGCCACTCCAGGACCTTGAAATGCTTCTTACGAAGCCACTCCGTTGCCCTGGCGGTGTGCTTGGGATCATTGTCATGCTGAAAGACTCAGCCACATTTCATCTTCAATGCCCTTGCTGATGGAAGGAGGTTTGCACTCAAAATCTCACGATACATGGCCCCATTCATTCTTTCATGTACACGGATCAGTCGTCCTGGTCCCTTTGCAGAGAAACATCCCCAAAGCATGATGTTGCCACCCCCATGCTTCACAGTAGGTATGGTGTTCTTTGGATGCAACTCAGCATTCACTCTCCTCCAAACATGACAAGTTGTGTTTCTACCAAACAGTTCTACTTTGGTTTCATCTGACCATATGCCATTCTCCCAATACTCTTCTGGAACATCCAAATGCTCTCTAAAAAACTTCAGATGGGCCCGAATATGTACTGGCTTAAGCAGGGGGACACATCTGGCACTGCAGGATCCTGGCGGCGTAGTGTGTTATTGACGGTAGCCTTTGTTACGTTAGTCCCAGCTTTCTGCAGATCATTCACTAGGTTCCCCCGTGTGGTTCTGGGATTTTTGCTGACTGTTCTTGTGATCATTTTGACCCCACGAGGTGAGATCTTGCGTGGAGTCCCTGATCAAGGGAGATTAACAATGGTCTTGTATGTCTTCCATTTTCTAATTATTGCTCCCACAGTTGATTTCTTCACACCAAGCTGCTTGCCTATTGCAGATTCAGTCTTCCCAGCCTGGTGCAGG
The DNA here is from genome assembly GCA_947044405.1 of Leptodactylus fallax. NCBI lineage: Eukaryota > Metazoa > Chordata > Amphibia > Anura > Leptodactylidae > Leptodactylus > Leptodactylus fallax. The sequence continues at coordinate 6,624,682 of CAMRHE010000023.1, read as the reverse complement.
TCTACAATTTTGTTTCTGGTGTCCTTCCACAGCTCTTTGGTCTTCACCATAGTGGAGTTTGGAGTGTGACTGTTTGAGGTTGTGGACAGGTGTCTTTTATACTGATAACAATGTCAAACAGGTGCCATTACTACAGGTAATGAGTGGAGGACAGAGGAGCCTCTTAAAGAAGAAGTTACAGGTCTGTGAGAGGCAGAAATCTTGATTGTTTGTAGGTGACCAAATACTTATTTTCCACCATAATTTGCAAATAAATTCTTAAAAAATCAGACAATGTGATTTTCTGGATTTGTTTTCTCATTTTGTGTCTCATAGTTGAGGTCTACCTATGATGTCAATTACAGACCTCTCTCATATTTTTAATTGGGAGAACTTACACAATTGGTGGCTGACTAAATACTTTTTTTTCCCCACTGTATGTATATAAATCCTGTATATATTGCTCAGCATTGATAGTGCCTTTTAAGATGTGTAAACTGTCCATACCATAGATACTAAGTCATCCCCATACCATCAGAGATGCAGGCTTATGACATTTATTGCAAGCTGGATGGTCTCTCTCCTCTTATTTTTGCAGGACAAGTTGTCCATGGTTTCTATAAAAAAAATTGCAAATTTTGATTCATCTGGCCAAAGAACAGTTTTCCATTTTGCTTTAGTCCGTTTTAAATTAGCTTTGGCCCAGAAAATATGGTGGTGTTTTTAGATTGCATTGATCTTTTTTATGTGATACAGTTTTAAATTACATTTGTGGATTGCACAGCGAACTGTGTTTGACATTGTTTTCTGGAAGTATTTCTGAGCCCATGCAGTGATTTGCATTACTCATTCATGTCTGTTTTTAATGCTGTGCCACCTGAGGGTCCTTTGATCACGGAAGTGACTCCAGTTGGTGAACCAGCTGACATGGCGTGCGAGTAGTTATGTAGTGATAATGCCTGCTGTGTTATTGAGGATCTGGAGGTCAGTCCCCATTTTCCCTGTGATGTGTTTTCCAGCACACATTTATTCTGGAGTAATTTAAGTTATTCATCTCATTTATAGGCCAGAGATTCGATTGGAGAGGGGGGGGTTTATATATATATATATATATATATATATATAAAAAATATATATATAATATACAGTGCTGGCCAAAAGTATTGGCACCACTGCAATTCTGTCAGAAAATACTCAATTTCTTCCAGAAAATGATTGCAATTACAAATGTTTTGGTAATAATATCTTCATTTATTTTGCTTGCAATGAAAAAACACAAAAGAGAATGAAAAAAAAAGTCAAATCATTGATCATTTTACACAAAACTCCAAAAATGGGCCGGACAAAAGTATTGGCACCCTCAGCCTAATACTTGGTAGCACAACCTTTAGACAAAATAACAACCGCTTCCGGTAACCATCAATGAGTTTCTTACAATGCTCTACTGGAATTTTAGACCATTCTTCTTTGGCCAATTTCTCCAGGTCCCTGAGATTTGAAGGGTGCCTTCTCCAAACTGCCATTTTGAGAACTCTCCACAGGTGTTCTATGGGATTCAGGTCTGGACTCATTGCTGGCCACTTTAGAAGTCTCCAGTGCTTTCTCTCAAACCATTTTCTAGTGCTTTTTGAAGTGTGTTTTGGGTCATTGTCCTGCTGGAAGACCCATGACCTCTGAGGGAGACCCAGCTTTCTCACACTGGGCCCTACATTATGCTGCAAAATTTGTTGGTAGTCTTCAGACTTCATAATGCCATGCACACGGTCAAGCAGTCCAGTGCCAGAGGCAGCAAAGCAACCCCAAAACATCAGGGAACCTCTGCCATGTTTGACTGTAGGGACCGTGTTCTTTTCTTTGAAGGCCTCTTTTTTTTTTCCTGTAAACTCTATGTTGATGCCTTTTCCCAAAAAGCTCTACTTTTGTCTCATCTGACCAGAGAACATTCTTCCAAAAAGTTTTTGGCTTTCTCAGGTAAGTTTTGGCAAACTCCAGCCTGGCTTTTTTATGTCTCTGGGTCAGAAGTGGGGTCTTCCTAGGTATCCTACCATAGAGTCCCTTTTCATTCAGGCGCTGACGGATAGTACGGGTTGACACGGTTGTACCCTCGGACTGCAGGGCAGCTAGAACTTGTTTGGATGTTAGTCGAGGTTCTTTAGCCACCATCCGCACAATCTTTTGTTGAAATCTCTCGTCAATTTTTCTTTTCCGTCCACATCTAGGGAGGTTAGCCACAGTGCCATGGGCTTTAAACTTCTTGTTGACACTGCGCACGGTAGACACAGGAACATTCAGGTCTTTGGAGATGGACTTGTAGCCTTGAGATTGCTCATGCTTCCTCACAATTTTGCTTCTCAAGTCCTCAGACAGTTCTTTGGTCTTCTTTCTTTTCTCCATGCTCAATGTGGTACACACAAGGACACAGGACAGAGGTTGAGTCAACTTTAATCCATTTCAACTGGCTGCAAGTGTGATTTAGTTATTGCCACCACCTGTTATGTGCCAAAGGTAAGTAACAGGTGCTGTTAATTACACAAATTAGAGAAGCATCACATGATTTCAAAGGGTGACAATACTTTTGTCCACCCCCTTTTTTATGTTTGGTGTGGAATTATATCCAATTTGGCTTTTTGACAATTATTTTTGTAGTTGTCCATTGAAGACAAATTAAATGAAGATATTATTACCAAAGCATTTGTGATTGTAATCATTTTCTGGAAGAAATTGAGTATTATCTGACAGAATTGCAGGGGTGCCAATACTTTTGGCCAGCACTGTATATAGTGTGTGTTTCATACAACACTGACAATCTACATCACTGTGTTTTTAGATACATTATTCTTTTTATTAGCTACCTACCTAGTAAAAGTTATGTTTTGGGTGTTTTCTTTTTCTTTGCCTTGATTTAATAGTGTCTAAACACAATACCTCATAACTACATCATTATTTTCTAGTTCCATTGATCATGAGCATACAATACTGACTGTCGCCTTGTCCCTTGCGCTCATAGATTTTCTCATATTCTCTGAATCTTTTCATGATATTATATACTGTAGATGGTGGGATATTCAAATTCTTTACAATTTTACATTGAGGAACATTTTTCTGAAATTGGTCTACAATTTTTATACACAGTTTTTCACAGATTGGTGAACCTCTGACTATCTATCTCTGACTAAATGTTTTGTGAGACTCTGCTTCTCTAACATGCTTTTTATCTACATACTGTAGTCATGTGACTTACTTGAAAATTGACCCTTCAGCTATTTTTCATTAGTACCACTTACTTTTCCAGCCTTATCCCAACTTATTTGAGATGTGTTGCTGCCATCAATTTTTAAATGAGTTAAGCTTTTCAAATGAAATGGAAAAATGACAAACTTTCAACCTGTGATATGTGTTCTATGTTCTACTGTGACTAAAATATGGTTATATGAGATTTCCAAATAATTGCATTCTTGTTGTGTTTACATTTCACACAGCATTACAACTTTTTTGGAATTTGGGTTGTATTTCCAATATAAAAAAGAGGAACATTTAAAGGGGTGTTCTGACTCATATTTTTATTATTTAATAGTGCTACTGAGGGGCCCATAAACATAAAAAAACTTGATTTACCTCTCCTTCGTTTCTAGCAGCTGCTCTGGTCTTCTCTATGCAGGTTCCCTGGTTGACGTCACCATTGACATCCCGTTTGTGCTAGGGTCCACTACAGCCAAAACAGGCCTCAGCAATGACCTCTTCACAAAGTGTTCATGACTGTTGTGACTTAATATTTGTTAAGAGGAGATCGCTGAGACTGGTGATTAAAGGCTTTTATGTTTATGGCCCCCTTAGTTGCACTATTAAATAATAAAAATATGAGTTTGATCACCCCTTTAAGGAGCAAAGAGGGACTTTGGACTTTGGGACTTGGGTCAAAATGAGGGAATTGTCCTTCCAAAAGAGGTATCAATGTCTCATTCACAACAAGCATTTTTGCTGCAGTAAGTTGACTGGTTAGTTCTTTCTGACTTGGCATCTCCCATCTACTGAATGATTGTATGTGTGAAAACCTGGAAATACTATGGTATGTTGCCTCTTCTCAATGTTACCAAAGTATTAAAGGTGCACCTGCAAATCAGAATCTTGCTTAACTCTACTAACGAAACCCTGGGGTGGTACATCAAATGGCAAGTGTCACTCATCCCCACTGCTAGTACTCAGATAACTGGTAATTCACCATAGTGCACTTAAAATCACTTATATACTACACTCTATATTACATCCTGCTAAGTATATGATTCCACTTGTCCTTATCACCATATAATACTCTTGAGTTTTACAGTAATAAAAGGCACATAATAAGATTAGGTAGTAACATAGATGGTATTGCCACTGTAGCAGGGTCAATGGTAACTCACAGGAACGGGGCTTAGTCTATATAGGATTTATACAAAGAGGCGCTATGGCTGTGTTTCAGCCCTCTTACATATTGACTAGAGAATCATGCATGTCATTTCTCTGTATTTGAAATTTGAACTTTATTTTTATTTCTAGAATCCAGTGGGCTTCCAGTACAGGTGTGGTGGAAACGTGACATTAGAGTAGACTTGAAAGTAGATCACAGCAACATTGAGGATGATAAAGATCCTGTGAATTCGGCCATGCATGTGACAGATAGAAGCGGCTTAAAGATCAGCTCTTCTGGTGTGGTGGCATCTGAAAGTAAAGGAAACATTCTCCTTTTCAGAGACATTGGTGTAGTGCCTCAACAGACAATGTGTGATACAGCTTATTCACTGGAGTCTCCAGATACATTTCAGTCAATCTCCATGACAAATGGAAGTGAAAGGAAAATGACCCTCGGACCTGGATTCCATTCCTTTCAATTAGAAGAGAAAACTTCTATTCTGCCTCAAAGGAGGGAAAGCAAAAAGAAATCAGAAGAAATCTCAGAACATGAGCACAGCTGGAGTATAATACTGAGCCAGACAGAGGCTTCTGATACCTCCCCTGAAGACATTTTTAGCAGAGCAGAAACTGCAGATTGTGATAAAGACTTGGGAGAGATTTTATATATGGAATCTGATAGGCAGGATTATATAGATCTTGAGGAAAGCTTTGAACTGTGTAAACAAGACGAAAGTGGCACCAAAGCACAGACAGAAGCAGAGCATCTTTTAAAGTCACAAGATGCAGGACTGTCATTAAAGCTTCTTCCTCAAGGTGGCGTGCATGCCAAGGAGCTGGCAATTGACCATTCTTCTAATGTCCCTAATCAAAGGTAGGATATTAATGTGTTTTTGTAAATGTTTCAGTGATATTCTAATTTATTGAGATGCACCTGTGGTTTGTAGTAAAAGGATTTTAACAATTTGACATAAAAACAGTTAAGAAATTTCTATTTACAGATTAAAACACATTTATAATAATTTATTGGTATTGCCAGTTTTGGAACAGGGCTTATCAGAAATGGACTATATTTACACCTTCTTACTATTAATTGACTTAGAACGCACCCTGTTCGGCCTTATACACACCAGTGTGGTAACAGACTAAAAGCATTGGCTTACCGACCGGGGAAACAGGCATAAAAGTTGTTATGGGGTCCAGCAACAAAGGGGGAAATTTCAACTCAGAGGAACTATGGATGCACACTTGCAAATTGTTCTGTGCCAATTCACCAGAATAGGAACTGGCACAGATGTCCAACAGTTTCCACTATAACTCATACAAGAAAACTGGTGTGAGTTATAATAAATATGTTGAGACGTCCCTGTCCCAGCTCCACCTACATTCACGGAATAAAGGCCTTTGTGCTTCCATGGTAACAGACTGCAAACAATCCTGTATATGCTTCCTTGTATTTGCCCCCTACTTTTTTGCATACTTACAAACAGTGGAAGAGAGGACATATTAAGGGTACTGCCACACAATGTTCTCTGCAGCACGTAGCCACATTCCAGATTGGGGCTGCCAGTGCTTTCACTTAGGTAAGGGCTTCTCCTTGGTACTGGCTGTGTGGTTTTGTTGGTTACTGTGCGGCCAGTAATGAGGAAAACACAAAAATCATTCAATGTTTTACTGACTGATGCCAAAGAGAACATTGTATGGCAGCAACCTGAAGATAGTAACACATGGAAAAAGGCAATCCAGGTTTTTGTTGTAGTCTGTTATTAAAGAGACACATAGGGTAGAATGGTGGACATGCTATTTAAGAAGCTCTATTCAGCCAACAGCAAAATACCTTTGTGCAGCTGACATTAGAAGGTCCTAGAAAATTGGTGATACTGTTGTAGATATCTGTCAAATGATACTAAAACCATTAATCCTGTGACATTGCTAATAAATCTGCTCACCATCTCTCCTTTCCTGTTTCTGGCAGGTATTGTCAGAAAATACAAAAGTCATTAGAAAAACAAACATAATAATAATGTTAAAGTGCATTTAAGTTAGTATTCTTTATAAAACATTATACTGTCAAAAAATATAGGAAACTAATTTCCCACACATGCATAGCAGCAACACAAAGTGAATAGTCCATTCTCCTTCTGAATTCTTAACTTCCAGGGCTCTGTAAAAGTGTTGACATTATCTGTTGCCGGTAGCAGAAATATATATGTTAATGTTTAATGATTAACTTTTCCAGATTGTTGTCTGGTTTGACATAATGTGCATGATAAAAGACTGAGATAATAAACATTATTGCACAAGATTATAGTTTACATAAACCTTAGACTTCTGTCATATAATTTATACCTTTTTTTTTTTTACATATTGACCTAAAAGTGAAATACCTGTTCTAGAGGCAAACTATGCTGTTACTATGTGACCATGGAGTGAAGGCCTTGGCACCCTTCCAGTTATGAGACCTGTAGTCACAAGCCTAACATGGCCTCTGTCCTACAAGTCAGAAAGTGAAATTCTACAAGTATGAGGCTGGGTCAGGGTTCCTTTTCTCCCCAGTTCTGCAATCCGGCAGTATTTTTAATAACTGGGTCAGCAGAACCGGCAAGAACCAGCTGTATTCCTATGCCATTACAAACATGTGTAGCATGACTGAATGCAGCCAGCTGATTGCTATCAAGGAAAAGAGATTTAGGCATTTTGGAATCCTTATGCTGAGTTTATATGGTGTTTTTTTTTCTGAAGTACTGGGTGCGGTTTTTAATTGCAATAATGCCTAGTACGTTAGTATGCATGTCACATGTATGGTAATGACCACTAATCCTTTAAGGATGCAGAGTAGTTTGTACGTTAATGCTCAAAGACTTTTTTCATATTTTCCTTCCCCACTTTCCAAAATTCATAACTTTTTTATTTTTCACAAAGCTATGTGAGGGCTTATTCTTTGCATGACGAGTTGCACTTTTATTTGACACAATTTTGTGGTGCATATAATGTTTTTATTAGCTTTTATTAATGTTTTTAGGTGTTCTGTTTGCAAAATCCCTACAATTTTATCATTATTTTTTGCAGTTTGTTCCTACTGCATAAAAAAATGACATGGAAAGTTTGTCCAGAGGGTCATTAAAATTACAGTGATACCATATTTTTATTGGTTTTATTATGTTTTACTGTGTTTACTAATAAAACATAATTTTTCGAAAATGAACAATTTTCTTAACTTAAGATAACTTAATTAAATTTCATAAATTAAGATAACGTTTTTTAGTTTTGTTGATGGAGATATGTCAGGGCTCTTTATTTTCAGGCCAAGTTGTAGTTTTTATTAGTACCAATGTTTGGTATGCATGACTTTTTGATCACTTTTCATTGCTATTTTTGGGGGGAAGTGATGTGACCAAAATACATTACTTTGCGCATTGTGGATAAGGGGATAATTAACGCTATTTTTTATAGTGTGGACTTATACACACATGGCAATATTTAATATGTTTGTTTATTTTATTTTGTTTACATTATGTGTTTTTTTAAATGAAAAGGTGGGTTTTTTGAACTTTTTATTATGAATTTATTTTTTATACTTTGTTTTTAACTTCTTCTTTTTTTTTACTTTTTTCATGTCTGACAAGGGGACTTGAACTTGGGATCTTCTGTTCCCCAGTGCAATTCACAGCAATACATTGTATTGGAAAGACAATACAATAAGGAAAGATAGTCAGGAGGTTGCACAACCCCTTGGACCCTGCTATCTTGCTTCTGAGCCACCTGGATGCCATGATCGCTATTGATCACAGCTTCCGATGGGTTAAGCTGAAGTAGGAGTATTTTCCGACTTCAGCAGCTAGTCCTTGGTCTCAGTTGTGAAATACACCTGAGACCCAGAAGTATATGCTCATTGAGACGTAATAGTACGGTGCTGAGTAGGAAGGCGTTAAACTGAGAACTTTTGGTGTACAGGTATAGTACAAATGTGCTGCTCATAACTGCAATTAAAAAATTAAAACTGCATGCAGTTGTTCAGCAAAAAAGCACTGTGTAAACCCATCCTCAGGGTGTATTCACGCTGTGTAGTTGGGTGCACTGGAAAAACTGTATGCAGTTTTAAATTTTACAGGTAAAACACGTTAAATAAATGTGTTTCACCTGTAATATGAAGAAACTGCACCAAAAACACATCAAAACTGCAAGCTGTTTTTTTCCTGTACAGTTTTGATGCAGTTTTAACTTTGTTGTGTGAATGCACCCTGAGGCCCAATGCAAACAGGGAGTCTGGATTTCCCACCCTCAAACAAGTCAGGAGATCTGGAGTCCTTGCATCCTAATCATCTATGATGCTGGTTGTCTATCCCTGCCTGAAGCTTCACTGTCCCGCACGGCATATACTGCGAAGAGGATTTCCTGTGTCCATAGGATCTTAGGGTGCCTGCACATGATCAGCTTCTGCATCTGCTTTTGATCAGGCTTTTGATGCAGTTTTGAAGCCAATGCCAGGTGTAAATATTAAAGTGAGAGAAAGTATTATGTACAGGTGCTACTACTTATGCTTTTTGAATTGCCTCATGGTTCAGACTCGGTTTATGTGGTGAATTTTTTTGAATGTATAAATGCAGGCATTTTCCATGCGTTTTTGTTGAAAGTAACATATAAGTCCAGTCTAGCATCAAAGCTAAAAACCTTAACAAAACATGTTGGAGAACCTGATTGTTTATGGCAGCTTGAAATGCTGATTTTAGTGAATAAAATGTATTACACATCCAATGAATACACACGTGGACAAAATTGTTGGTACCCCTCATTTAATGAAAGAAAAACCCACAATGGTCACAGAAGTAACTTGAATCTGACAGAGTGGAATTTGCCAAACTACATGTTGACAAGCCACAAAGCTTCTGGGAGAATGTCCTATGGACAGATGAGACAAAAATGGAAATTTTTGGCAAGGCACATCAGCTCTATGTTCACAGACGGAAAAATGAGGCATATCTTGAAAAGAACACTGTCCCCACTGTGAAACATGGAGGAGGCTCTGTTATGTTCTGGGGCTGCTTTGCTGCATCTGGCACAGGGTGTCTTGAATCTGTGCAGGATACAATGAAATCTCAAGACTTTCAAGGGATTCTAGAGAGAAATGTGCTGCCCAGTGTCAGAAAGCTTGGTCTCAGTCGCAGGTCATGGGTCTTGCAACAGGATAATGACCCAAAACACACAGCTAAACACACCCTAGAATGGCTAAGAGAAAAACATTGGACTATTCTGAAGTGGCCTTCTATGAGCCCTGACCTAAATCCTATTGAGCATCTTTGGAAGGAGCTGAAACATGCCGTCTGGAAAAGGCACCCTTCAAATCCAAGACAACTGGAGCAGTTTGCTCATGAGGATTGGGCCTAAATACCTGTTGAGAGGTGCAGAAGTCTCATTGACAGTTGTAGGAATTGTTTGATTGCAGTGATTGCCTCAAAAGGTTGTGCAACAAAATATTAAGTTAAGGGTACCATCATTTCTATCCAGGCCTGTTTCATGAATTTTCTTTTTTTAAAAATTCCGTTGAAGCATGGTTGAAAAGCAATGTCTGACTTTCATTTATTCATTTTCATAGAATTTTTATATTTTATTACTTTTGTCAGATTCAAGTTATTTCTGTGACCATTGTGGGTTTTTCCTTCATTAAATGAGGGGTACCAACAATTTTGTCCATGTGTGTAGGTGTTAAATGTAAGAGTCTCCTGTGAAGGCTTTAAGGCATTCTGTCAGCAGGAGAATCAATATTAGACTAATGACAGTGCCTTGTAGGGCTACTTCTACATTTTCCAAAGATGCCCATATTATTCTGCATTGCAGCTCAATTTTCATGAAATTATTATTTTTTTTTCTAACACAAATTAACTGAACAGAGCTTTTAGCAGAGGAGAGCAAAGCCCTGGCAGAATAGGACACATCCCTAAAGCCCTTTTCAGCTAATTTGCATAGGAATAAAAGACATGATAAAACTCAAGATTTTCATGAAAATGGAGCTGCAATGTAGAATACGAAAGACATCTTTGGAAAGTGTAGAAGCCGCCCTACAATGTACTGTCATTAGTTTGATCATGATTTTTCTGCTTACAGACTCCCTTTAATGTAGAGGTTGTCCAAAATATTCGCTTTTGCTCCATAAAAATTTAAATAAGTTATGAAAACAACTGTATTGGAGTTGCACCCATAATAAACTTGTTCAACATAAATTTCACAGACATTCCATTTACGTATTGAAGGTATATGGTTACGTTGTAATTTTGCTAAACATAGTGGGGAAGATTTATTAATTCTGTTTAATAGAGTAAATTGTGCGAGATTTATCACTGTGGCTGATGATGGATGATAAATCTTGCATACTGTAGTTTTAGACTGTGTAACTTTACACCACCAATTAGCTGGTTTAATTTACACCTTAAATGAACAAATGTTTTTGCTAATTTTTTAGTGCAATGTTGAATCTTAAGTCACACCCCTTTCACAATCGGTCAAGTCACATCCCTTGCCTGACAAGTCTTAAAAAGAAAATAAAAAATTATTAAAAATATGGTACACCAGTTTTGGTGGTAGATTGTGCCTAAATTCTCATTAGAATTTGTATTTTTTTTATTAGTAACTCTGCCACATTGAGTCAGGTTCTCCAGTTGCCACATGTGCAGTTTCATGTATTTGGAACTTAATTACTTTATTCGGAAATCCTGGCCCTATCATGCGAGTGTAGCATGAGTGTACATTATTTATGACATTATTTACTTGATGCAGTTCTAACATCTTACTTGATGTTATTTACTTTGATGCATTTCTACTTCCAGCAATGCTACATAACTTTCTAAGGCTGGCCCGCAGTTTAATTATATTTGACATGCGAGAACATACCAAATGTCTACTAGAGGAGTGTCTAGTAGAGTAGATCAGAGTGTAGCAAACTGTATTAAGCTTCTATGTTTAAGCAAAACTTAAGTTTGTTTCCATACAAAAAGGTTCATTGTTATATCTGATGAGAAGGAAAAACTTCCTCAATTATAGACATGTTTTCAATAAATATCAAGATTGGCCCACGACTTTGTCCAAATATTTAATTTTGTCCCACTGTGTATTTGAGTTTGACACCCTTGTTCTAAGGCTAAGGGGACTTCCACCGAGTTTCAGCCGGATTTACCTGCCTGCACCTTATGCCAGTAGAGGGACTCCTAGAAGTATAGTTATCTATGCGATGGAACAGTAAGTCGCTGGGAGCAAGGACTCGTAGGAGAATATTTATACTGCTATGAGTTCCTCTCCTGGCATAAGGTGCAGGCCGGTAAATCCGGCTAACACATGGAATGAGTCTCAAGGCTAAAACTCAGTAGTGTCAATGCGACCTAAAGCTTAGTGCAATGCAGCTAAAACACATTACGGAAAAAAGCACTTGTGTTTTCTAATGCTCAGCACCTAATGTGTCATTTTCCAAAAGTGGCCTGCAGCGTGGGTGTGGCTTACATGGCACATAGGTTAAAGCCTAATTTATTATTTTCGACTCTGCTATTAACTTCATTAAAAAATTCACCCATAAAGTCCTTAGTGAACTCTGGCACCCTACACCTAGAGAATTGCGACAATTTTATCAACCAGTGTGTGACATTTTGCAGCAAAAAAATCATATTAGTAAAAAATGAGCCAAGTTAGAAAAGTGGCAAAAAAATTCCCTGATGATATATGTCCCCAGTGTTTTTTACACTGCGTTTCCACAACAGCCAAAAGCTCTAGTTTCCACAGTGTGTGGCCTAAGCCTATGGTTGTTGTTCAAGTTCATCAGGGAAATGATTACTGAAAGCCCTGCTGCAAAAAACATCCAAAATCGGGTGGTTTTTGCTTCAACTCCTGCTACAGGCTTAGCCTAGAGCAGGGGTCAGCAACCCCTGACACTGGTGCCGGAGTCAGCACCCAAGGCATATCTACCTGACACTGGACTCTCTCTGATGTTTTAAACGATTGGCAGTGCTGCTCCAGGTGGCATTCTCTCTCTAATCGTCCATGTAAATGCAGTCGGACGGGGAGGATGCACTGGGAGGTGGTTGGAACGTGAGGCACAATGTCTAAGTGTCCAGGCCAGTAGCCTAGTCAAAGGCTGTGCAAAGTATAATATGGCAGCTAAATTTGCCTTCATTCATTTCAATAAGACTGTAAAAAATTGTTTGGATTTCTTCAACAAAAAGGCTAGCCTGTGTGATGGGCACCCTCTGCCCCCACAAAGCAGGCTTACGGTAGATTACACTTATCCCCATGTCCAGTCCAAATATGAATCATTTTGCTAAAGGATCACATTTGAAATTTAAGCTCAATCGACTAACTAACTGGTTGCAGTTATGGTTTACGTTATATGACTTTCATGTAGGACAGTGTTTCCCAACCTTTTCAGACTCAGGGTCCCCCTGGAAAAAAAAAAATTCCTTGGGACACCCCTATCAAATAATTTTTACCAAAAGTCAAAAAACATCCTAAGGACGCAAATAACATTGCATAAAGGCATGGGATCATCCTTCCAAATACTTCTAGAGTGTTGAGGCCCCCTGTTGGTAATCACTGATGTAGGAGGGCAACACCCTTACAATTATTACATGGCACACAGAGTACTTCATATTTTAATTTTTTTTTTCCAAATCGGCACCCCCAGTCTAAAAAGGTTGCTGACCCCTGGCCTAGAACTACATGGCAACTTTGGCTGGGACTTAAGTTGTGGGACCAAAGTGTCACCCTGCAAATCCTCCACCAATGTAAATGAATGGAATCATATTGCAATCTCAAAGTCGCAATAAAATCCAGCAGTGCTAAATCTTTTTGTGGCTAAAAGTTGAAATTATAGAACCTTTGGGGTGCAGTGTGACCCCCCCCCCCCCCTCAAGGGCTTTTTCAGGTTTATTAACTAATGACTTGGGTAGGTCATCAGTGTAAAGTTATCAGGGGTCTGACTCCCAGGTTCCTCGCCTATTAGCTGTTTCAAGTGACCACATGGTCCCTTGTTAAAAAAAACAAGCATAGTGCAGTAATTTTGTTTAGCAGTTGTCCTTGGTATCACAGGTCAGCCTATTCACTTGATTTGGGCTGAGCTGTGAACAGGCTATGTGACTGATGAATGTGACATGACATAGCCTGTGAAAAACTCTTCAAACAGCTGATCTGTGGGTGTCTTGGGTTCAGAGCCGGTTTTAGACAAACTGTGACCAAGGGCAAAATTAAAAGTGGGGCCCCTGATATACCAACAATACTATCATATTTCCAGTGGCAGCCCCTTTAATAACGCCCCTTTTCTGCCCCCAAAACAGTAATAACCACCCCCCTTGTGCCCACACACAATTCAAATAGCCACCTTTGTACCGCCTAATAGATTTTTGCACCCTCTCATCAGTTATTATAGCACCTCCTTATAAATAATAGTCCCTGCTTATAAACAGTGCCCCATATCAGTAATAGTTCCCCCTTATCAGTAATAGCCCCCTCATAAATAATAGTTCACCTTATAAATAACTAGCAGAAAGACTCGGCTTCGCACAGGTATATTTCATTTTTTGTTTGTGTAGTGGCCCCATAAGAACAGGTTGGTTGCTATGGAAACCTGGTATAAAGCTGTGTGTATGTGAAGACTGAAGAACCGGCGAGTTTCCATTGGTCCATAAGCGTCATGTGATCATGTGTATCTCAGTTTGGATATCAGTGAAAAACCTTAGATCGGTTGTTACCTGGAGTAAAGCTGTGTGTATGTGACCTTGTGTAACAGTGTCATCCACAGCTCCCTGCCCCTTTAAATCTGACCTACAGCAGTGAAGAAAAATGGCTGGGTTGTTATGGAAAGCTGGAGTAAAACTGTGTGTATGTGACCTTGTGTAATAGTGTCATCCACAGCACCCTGCCCCTTTAAAGCTGACCTACAGCAGTGAAGAAAAATGGTGGGGTTGTTATGGAAACAAAAGCAATATAAGCATAAGCAACATAGTCTGCCGTTTCCTGAAAACCAAAGGAGAGAGATTGTCAGTGCAATAATGGAAACTGCACACACAGCTTTGCTACATCTCTACATACACCACAGCACTGCTACATCTCTACATACACACAGCATACACAGCTCTGTAACATCTCTATATACACAGCTCTGCTACATCTCTACATACACAGCACACACAGCACTACTACATCTCTACATACACACAGCATACACAGCTCTGCTACATCTATATATACACAGCTTTGCTACATCTGTACACACACAGCTCTGCTACATTTCTACGTACACACACAGCTCTGCTATATCTCTACATACACTGCTCTGCTATATCTCTACATACACAGCACACACAGCACTGCTACATCTCTACATACACACAGCATACACAGCTGTTACATCTCTACATACACAGCTATGCTACAGCTCTACATACGCACAGCACACAAAGCTCTGCTACATCTCTACATACACACAGCACACACAGCTCTGCTACATCTCTACATGCACACACAGCCCTGCGACATTTCTACATACACAGCCTGCTACATCTCTACATACACGCAGCACACACCGCTCTGCTACATCTCTACATACACGGCCTCTGCTACATCTCTACATACACACAGCAAACACAGCTTTGGTACATCTCTACATACACACAGCATATGCAGCACTGCTACATCCCTACATATACACAAACAGCACACACTGCTCTACTACATCTCTACACACACACACACACACACACAGCTCTTCTACATTTCTACATATACACACAGCAGGCACCGCTCTGCCAAAGGTGTAGTGTAGAAAAATGGCGAGGTTGCCTGGAGGTTCCATATGTGTGCATGTGGAGACTAAGCACCTGAAAGCTTCTATTGGCTGATAAGGGACATGTGACCGTGTGTATGGCAGTTGGAATATGAGTGAAAGACTTGCAGGCTTGTATTGGCTAATGCAGGTCAGTTTTTGGGAATACTGTATCTCAGGAACGGTACGTCCTATTTTTCCTTAGATGTGTTCACTCTCCGGCTGACTTTCATCATATGATATGGTCTTGCCCAATACTTCAGGAATACTGGAAGAAAGTAATCTGAACCTTGTTCGACATCCTAGATAGACCTATACCATTGACCCCTAAATTTGTTTGTTGGGCCTTCTGGAAGAAGAACAATGGCCTCATCATCAAAGAATTATATTGCGAGAAACTATGTTTATGGCACAGATATTGCTGTGTAAAGCAATGCATACCAAAAGTGCTACATTTGGCCTGAGCATTGGGACATCAATGATCCTTGGTTGTCAAAGGGTTAAACCACTTTAAACTGTGATAAACATACAGGTGCATCTCAATAAATTAGAATATCTTTGAAACGTTCATTCATTTCAGTAATTCAGTAATACAATCCATAATCAGCGTCTTCCATGATTGTGTGTCCTACTGAACCAGACTGAGGGACCATTTAAAGGCTTAGGAAACCTTGGCAGGTGACACACTGAATTTACAATACTGAACTTTTTTACGATATTCTAATTTTCTTAGATTTTTTTTTTTCATTACCTGTAATCCATAATCAACATTTACAGAAATAAAACACCTGACATAAAATACTCTGTGTGTAAAGAATCTAGAAAATATAGGTCACTTTTTTAATTTAATTACTGAAAGAAATAAACATTTCAAAGATATTCTAATTTATTGAGATGCGTCTATATTTGAGCATATCCTGTCAAGAGGACAGGTAATGGAGCACACGTGCGTGTGTATGGGTATATTTTGTACACCGATCATCCATATCATTAATATCACCTGTGTAATATTGTTTATTTCCAACTCATTCCAAAGTAGCTGTGTTTTCTGGCACGTTTCTATTATAGTCACTCTTAACAAATTGTAGCAATTTGTGCTACAGTAGGTTTTTTTTGTAGGATGGCACCAGAAAACAGACAAGTTTTCACTCCCCGTGTGCATCAGTGAGCTCAGTGCCCATGATGTCACTGGTTCACCAGTTTCCCTTTCTTGGACAAATTTTGCATGACACTAACTACTGGTTACTGGGAAACCCAACAATGGTTAGATGCAGTCATCTAACCATTACAGTATGGTAACTTTTCATTCAGATCTTTATACTGCTCATTTTTCATTGCTTCCACACAGTCTAAGGATGATTAAACATTCAGGTTTTATAAAGGTGGGGTTCATTTTCCTAAAGAACTTTGTGCGGTTTTTATTTTCAGTAATTCACATATTTTATTATTAATTTCACCTGTATGCTAACAACCATTAAACTGAGAACTTTTTGTGTATTGGCTGTGGGGAGGGATAACTTGTCTGTCTTCTGGTGCCAACCTACAAAAAACTTACTGTAGCACCAGTTTCTACAATAGTGGCTACGATAGAAATGTGCCAGAAAACACAGTTTCTTTGGCATGAGTTGAAAATACACAATATTACACATGTGCTCTTAATAATATAGCAGATCAGTGTGCAAAATATACACACATGTATCCTCCCTTACCTGTCCTTTTGGCAGGACATGCTCAGATATGTATACCTGTATAGTGGTGGCCTGGGAACTGAATGTAACTGTAGGCACATCAGGTATATTGTATGGCACCATCCTAATACTGGACATCACTAGAGTTCATACAGTTGGTGGAAAACTATAAAGAGGGTACTGTCACGCTCAGTGCTGGGGCCACTGGAGCCTTCACTTATAAGTGAAACACTGATTAATTATACAATGGGTACGGAAAATATTCAGACCCTTTTACATTTTTCACTCTTTTTTTGTTTCATTGCAGCCATTTGCTAAAAGCAAAAAAGTTCATTTTATTTCTCATTAATGTACACTCAGCACCCTATCTTGACAGAAAAAAAACAGAAATGTAGATATTTTTGCAAATTTATTAAAAAAGAAAAACTGAAATATCACATGGTCATAAGTATTCAGACTCTTTGCTCAGTATTGAGTAGAAGCACCCTTTTGAGCTAGTACAGCCATGAGTCTTCTTGGGAATGATGCAACAAGTTTTTCACAACTGGATTTGGGGATCCTCTGCCATTCTTCCTTGCAGATCCTCTCCAGTTCCGTCAGGTTGGATAGTGAATGTTGGTGGGCAGCCATTTTCAGGTCTCTCCAGAGATGCTCAATTGGGTTGAGGTCAGGGCTCTGGCTGGGCCAGTCAAGAATGGTCACAGAGTTGTTCTGAAGCCACTCCTTTGTTATTTTAGCTGTGTCCTAAGGGTCATTGTCTTGTTGGAAGGTGAACCTTCAGCCCAGTCTGAGGCCCAGAGCACTCTGGAAGAGGTTTTCTTCCAGGATATCTCTGTACTTGGCCGCATTCATCTTTCCTTCAATTGCAACCAGTCGTCCTGTCCCTGCAGCTGAAAAACACCCCCATAGCATGATGCTGCCACCACCATGTTTCACTGTTGGGATTGTATTGGGCAGGTGATGAGCAGTGCCTGGTTTTCTCCACACATACCGCTTAGAATTAATGCCAAAAAGTTCAATCTTCGTCTCATCAGACCAGAGAATCTTATTTCTCATGGTCTGGGAGTCCTTCATGTGTTTTTTAGCAAACTATATGCGGGCTTTCATATGTCTTGCACTGAGGAGGGGCTTCCTTCAGGCCACTCTGCCATAAAGTCCCGACTGGTGGAGGGCTGCAGTGATAGTTGACTTTGTGGAACTTTCTCCCATCTCCCTACTGCATCTCTGGAGCTCAGCCACAGTGATCTTTGGGTTCTTCTTTACCTCTCTCACCAAGGCTCTTCTCCCACGATTGCTCAGTTTGGCTGGATGGCCAGGTCTAGGAAGAGTTCTGGTCATCCCAAACTTCTTCCATTTAAGGATTATGGAGGCCATTGTGCTCTTAGGAACCTTGAGTGCTGCAGAAATTCTTTTGTAACCTTCGCCAGATCTGTGCCTTACCACAATTCTGTCTGAGCTCCTTGGGCACTTCCTTTGACCTCATGATTCTCATTTACTCTGACATGCACTGTGAGCTGTGAGGTCTTATATAGACAGGTGTGTGCCTTTCTTAATCAAGTCCAATCAGTTTAATTAAACACAGCTGGACTCCAATGAAGGAGTAGAACCATCTCAAGGAGGATCAGAAGGAAATGGACAGCAGGTGAGTTAAATATGAGTGTCACAGCAAAGGTCTGAATACTTATGACCATGTGATATTTCAGTTTTTCTTTTTTAATAAATTTGCAAAAATATCTACATTTGTTTTTTTGTTTTTTTTTCTGCCAAGATGGGGTGCTGAGTGT
Organism: Leptodactylus fallax; assembly: GCA_947044405.1. NCBI lineage: Eukaryota > Metazoa > Chordata > Amphibia > Anura > Leptodactylidae > Leptodactylus > Leptodactylus fallax. The sequence goes on along the minus strand of CAMRHE010000023.1, from coordinate 6,606,044 downwards.
ACATTAATGAGAAATAAAATGAACTTTTTTGCTTTTAGCAAATGGCTGCAATGAAACAAAAAGTGAAAAATTTAAAGGGGTCTGAATACTTTCCATACCCACTGTAGACTCATTCCTGTTCACAAAGTAACAGCAAAATGAGGAATCGCCCATAATGAATCAATGTAAGTGAAGGCACCCAGAAACTTCTTCTGACTTGTTTTTTTTTTTGTAAATGCTCACAGAATTCAGCATTGTGCCATTCTTTTGTTATACTTCCAGCATATAAATAAATGACCAGCCTGGTATTATTATTTGCCTTGCCACATGTATGTGTATATATAAATATATATATATAGAGAGAGAGAGAGAGATATGTATCTATATCCACATTTACTTTCTTTCTCTGTCTTGTATAATAGGTGGGTGAAACTTACTGAAAAAGGGCAGGACTTGTCAGGAAAGGAGTTTGGCTTTAGATATGACAGTGTGTGCCAAAATTTAGGTGCATTTTTTGGCAGAAAGTACTCTAACTCTTAGGTGGTGTAAACTTAAACTGGACAGTGTAACATATTAAACCTGTGTAGTTAGTTTCCGCTGTCTAAATCTTAGACAGTATTAGCACATATATATACCATTGCAATTTTGAGAGCCAACAAGTCCTCTTCAAGTTCAGGTTCTCACAAGGCGAAAACGTCCATCATTCAGCAATGTGTTTTTTGGAAGGCTGTCCCAACAAAAACACCTAAAATAGGGTGGTTTCTACAGCGACATTCCTGCTGGAATCACAGTACAACTCGCACTACTTTTAACCTTTGCAGGAAAAACCTGCAGCATTAAATTGACATGCTGTATAGTGAAATCCCATCCACTATGTTGGTGCTGTAGCTAGCAGCTTGTCTATGGCAACTAACACGCTGCATGTGCAGCCTATATTAGCATACAGCTTTATAGCATACCTCCATAACAAAGGTACTAAATTAGGTGATAGATTTTATATTATAACTTTTGCATTTTAGTATTCATAGCTGCATAGGCTGTTTTGCAGGAATTGCAATTCTCTGAAAAACACAAAAATGCAGAACCATCACTGTAGAAGAGTGAGATAAAAGATAGGTAATACAGGGAGAGCCAGACCTCAGACTGTAAATAATGCATACATTACGAATGGGCAAGCATCATTGACAACCTCCATGACTCTGCAATGTCAGTTTTATTGAGTCCTCCTCAAACTGCCCTTCAAACCACTGCATCTGTTTCTGCTTTCCACTGCGTTTAGCTAGCTGCCAGAAAGCAGGTGATCATCTCTATTTAGATGTACCAATGATCATGTGATCAGAACATGGTGGAACGTTGTATTCCATGCAAAACAAAGAGGGATGCTGAACATACAGTAATTCTGTTCACAAAGTCTCTGCAGGAAGGGACGCATCTGAAGCCTTTGCAAGGTAAATTCATGTTTACAAAGAATGATGCAATTATTAACCCCTGCTTAAACAGGCCTTTTGTTTCTTTCTGACAAAAGAAGCAGCCGGGAGAATGGGAGAGAGTTGGCCGGATGCGATGCTTCAAGGCTTCGCTTCCTTTACATCCAGGCAGCTGTGTACTAATTCCAGATATATAATCTCTAACCACTTGACGCTGATGCTTCATTTAGGGCATAGGATTTTATGGGTTGTATTATGATGGACCATGTTTGATTTTATATTAATCTGTCTTCTTCATAGATTGTATTTCATCTGCATCAAATCAATCGTACAGGCAGCCTAGGATGCTTTTGTCCTGGCCTGTAAATTTCAAGCATCTAGAGATTTCCTACTCTTTGCATCATGTTGTGCTTCTTATTTGCATGTACAAATCAGACATATTTATTGTACTAGAATGGAAATGAGAGAACTAGAACCTGTATAAATATTTCTTCATCATTTTATTAGTCAGGAAATGGAAATAGACAAACAGTGAGGGAGTTGGGAAACATTAATAGAATTAACCCTTGCATGCACAGAGGGCACTGCTGTTGTGTATGGTTGTTTTTTTCTATTGAGCTGCAAGAGGAATTAATATTTGGCTTCAATTAACATAGTCTTTACATCCCATAATGATGTAATTAGCAAAATATCTGGTCATACAATATGAGTACTACCATGATCTGTCATGGGTTAATTAATATTTTTTAGCTCAGTGTCAATTTTCATAAATAATTGTAGATCGTAAAACAGATTATTGCAATGATTATAGAAATATGCTTTGGAATTGTCATTTGTCACATACAGGGATTTCTTCTGTTAGAATTTAATAGAGATGTCTGCTCTCTTTAAGCTCTGGCATATAAATTTGCCACAGTTGTGTAAATGGTGATCCACAGACTGAGCCACAGAAATGTCCACAGCTTTGCATAGTGGGAATTAGGATGTGGACATGGATGCGATGTGTCACTGAAAACAAGAGCAGAAATGGTTCACACATTTGGGATTGAGGTTCCTGGGTACAACCTAAGGAACCTGACAAGTGTATGTGTACTTTTAATTGCACAATCAACACTCCTATTATCATCTACATCATATCATGAGGACTAATAGTTTGTGAAATAACCCAAAACAATTTTCCTGAACTATTGCTATCGATCCTTTTACACAAAGTTGACTTCATTTATCAAAACTGTATTAAAGCAACCAATCATAGTTTAGCTTTGATTTCTTAATCTGCTCTGGAAATTAAAGCTAAACTTAGATTGTTGATATGGCAACAAAGACTGTTTTAGGCTAAGGCCCAATGTAGCGAGCTGCAGCCAAAAAGCACTGCAGAAAAGACTGCGGTGGAAACGCATCACATGGTTTTTCCGTAGTGCTTTTCACAGAAACTCCACAGAGTTTTCCTCTGCAGACCTTCTGTCCCTATTATAACTATACGGAAAACGGCAGCACTTCCGTAGCTATAATTCACATGCTGTGATTGACAAAAACACAATGTTTTTGGAAATCACAGCATTTCCACTGAGGATATTTTTCTGCAGTGTGTTGATGGGATTAGCCAGAATCCCATCCACTTTGCAGGTACTGTAAAACGCTGCGGTTTTTGCCGTGGTGTTTCCTCCGTGTCCAAATCGCAGCTTTTTTGCAATGTGTGGTCCTGGCCTTACTGTTTTTGATAAACAAGGCCCACTAAGTATTGGTCAGTATCGAACATTGATTGAGGATACAACATGTAGATCGGCATTTGTTTAAAAGTCCTTCACACAGACTGTTGAACAATTCATGAGAGAGCAATGATCATTCATCCCCCATATAGTTTTCATTAAGGTACTGTGGCAGGTGTGGAAAAATGCTGCAAAGTAAGAATTCTTTCAAAAATAGAAGTGTTAATAGTTTATGTTTGTCTATTACCAAAATGATAAACAAAAAGAGAAATCGAGATCAAATAAATATTTGGAGTGACCTCACCCTTTGGAGGTGGAATCCTGGAAGTGGTAATATGGCCCCTACAGAGCTCTAATCTCAACATCATTGAGTCTGGGATTACATGAGGAGACAGAAGGATTTGAGCAAGTCTACATCCACAGAAGATCTGTGGTTTGTTCTCTAAGATGTTTTGAACAACCTCCCTACCGGAGATCCTTCAAAAACTGTATGCAAGAGTACCTAGAAGAACTGATGCTGTTTTGAAGGCAAAGGATGGTCACACCAAATACTGTTGTGATTTACATTTCTCTTTCATTTGTTTTATTAATTGACAAAAATTAACTATTAACACTTCTATTTTTGAAAGCATTCTTATTTTGCAGCATTTTTTTCCAAACCTGTCTAAAACCTTTGCATGGTATTCTATGTGAGCAGCACACCCCCTGTTTAGATGGGAAGATGTGCTGCCAACCAACAATAATTTTTAGGCTGGCATAAAATAGGTCCAGTCACCTGACAAACGTATATTGTCGGCTGTTTGCAATGGCAGTGGTTCTTCACTTTTATACAGTGGGGGAAAAAAGTATTTAGTCAGCCACCAATTGTGCAAGTTCTCCCACTTACAAAGATGAGAGAGGCCTGTAATTGTCATCATAGGTAGACCTCAACTATGAGAGACAAAATGAGAAACTATATCTAGAAAATCACATTGTCTGATTTTTAAAGAATTTATTTGCAAATTATGGTGGAAATTAAGTATTTGGTCAATAACAAAAGTTCATCTCAATACTTTGTTATATATCCTTTGTTGTCAATGACAGAGGTCAAACGTTTTCTGTAAGTCTTCACAAGGTTGGCACACACTGTTGCTGGTATGTTGGCCCATTCCTCCATGCAGATCTCCTCTAGAGCAGTGATGTTTTGGGGCTGTCGCTGGGCAAAAAGGACTTTCAACTCCCTCCAAAGGTTTTCTATGGGGTTGAGATCTGGAGACTGGCTAGGCCACTCCAGGACCTTGAAATGCTTCTTACGAAGCCACTCCTTCGTTGCCCTGGCGGTGTGCTTGGGATCATTGTCATGCTGAAAGACTCAGCCACATTTCATCTTCAATGCCCTTGCTGATGGAAGGAGGTTTGCACTCAAAATCTCACGATACATGGCCCCATTCATTCTTTCATGTACACGGATCAGTCGTCCTGGTCCCTTTGCAGAGAAACATCCCCAAAGCATGATGTTGCCACCCCCATGCTTCACAGTAGGTATGGTGTTCTTTGGATGCAACTCAGCATTCACTCTCCTCCAAACATGACAAGTTGTGTTTCTACCAAACAGTTCTACTTTGGTTTCATCTGACCATATGCCATTCTCCCAATACTCTTCTGGAACATCCAAATGCTCTCTAAAAAACTTCAGATGGGCCCGAATATGTACTGGCTTAAGCAGGGGGACACATCTGGCACTGCAGGATCTGAGTCCCTGGCGGCGTAGTGTGTTACTGACGGTAGCCTTTGTTACGTTAGTCCCAGCTTTCTGCAGGTCATTCACTAGGTCCCCTCGTGTGGTTCAGGGATTTTTGCTCACCGTTCTTGTGATCATTTTGACCCCACGGGGTGAGATCTTGCGTGGAGTCCCTGATCGAGGGAGATTATCAGTGGTCTTGTATGTCTTCCATTTCTAATTATTGCTCCCACAGTTGATTTCTTCACACCAAGCTGCTTGCCTAATGCAGATTCAGTCTTCCCAGCCTGCTGCAGGTCTACAATATTGTTTCTGGTGTCCTTCCACAGATACTGATAACAATTTCAAACAGGTGCCATTACTACAGGTAATGAGTGGAGGACAGAGGAGCCTCTTAAAGAAGAAGTTACAGGTCTGTGAGAACCAGAAATCTTGCTTGTTTGTAGGTGACCAAATACTTATTTTCCACCATAATTTGCAAATAAATTCTTAAAAAAATCAGACTGTGATTTTCTAGATATGTTTTCTCATTTTGTCTCTCATAATTGAGATCTACCTATGATGACAATTGACAATTACAGGCCTCTCTCATCTTTTTAAGTGGGGGAATTTGCACAATTGGTGGCTGAATAAATACTTTTTTTTCCCCACTGTGTGTGTGTTTGTATATGTATGTATGTATATATATGTATGTATATATAAAAAAAAAAATTCTGGTAAAGAATGCTAGAATGTTACAGCTTGTTAGAATTACATGATGAGGATGTGGAACTAAAACAACACTACACTTCATGAAACTGTTCATGGATTGCAAAAAATTAAACATGGCAATGATGTGAACCATAATGCTGTCTCTCCTGATAAAAAGGGATTAAGAAGTGGTTTTAAGTGTCCACGTTGGTGGGAGATTGGAAATACTGCAGAAAAACAGTGTACAGTATGCAGAACTAGAAAAAGATGTTGCACAGATTAGGTCCTGATGCTAATACATCTTTTGCCTGTATACTATTGCTAGAACCGTAATTGCAGTTGTGATCCTTGCTTCTGACTCTACCACATACGTAGTGTAGGATCAACCCTGTTATCTTTATAGACTATTTGAGATCCTTTTTAAATTGGCTGTGTGCTAAAAATGTTTGGCTGTGTGCTATGTTAGTATTTGTAGCTCAAATAAACTCATTCAGTACAAATGATTTAAGCTTCTTATAA